>JANIJG010019437.1:73924-91820 GCA_024611175.1 Megaceryle torquata
CCAACCAAACAAAAACCAACCAACCAAACAAAAAAGCCCAAACCAAACCAAAAAAACCCAAACAAACCAAAAAAACAACCCACCCCAAAGAACCACACCATCAAACACAAACACAAACCACAAAAAAACCTACTTGGTCTTGAAGCCCTGAAGCAGGAAGAAACCTACTACACCAAATGCCTCTGCATCCATAAAGACTATACTGTTTGCATCTTTTTAAAGTGTATGCCATCAAGATGACTCTTCCAATCTTCATATTTGTACCATACAATAATCCAGAAAGCAGCCAACCCTTGACTATTTTCACTATGATGGAGGAAAACCATACAGCATGATACCGTACTACACGGGTACGGCATCTCAGATCCCCAGGCAGCACACCTTCATTTGCACAGCATGGCATCCATGCTAGAATGTCCTTACAAGCAGCCTCACAGCTTAGCTCCAGGCTCACTAGCTCAGGCTTAGTAGTGCCAAAGTGTAAGCAGACTGCTGGTTGCCCTGTTTCTGCAGCATGCAACACTTGGCTCTTCCAAGACTTGCAATGGCTGCCTTTTCCTCGTACATCGCTATACCATTAATTTTCTCCCCAGCCCAGCAGTCTCCTGCTTTTTCAAGCATACATGCACATGTTTCCCCTAATATCCTCTCACAGACCCCTCAGAGGTAGCTCCTAGAGCAGAGAGATCTGCAGGCTACAGGCTGAAAATCACTGATTGAAATGAGTATGTGTCTTGTGGTTCCTGTCTACTCTTCCCTGACTATTTAAAAATTATGCTATTGTTTATTTTAATTTTCTCCACACAGCTTTCTTTCTACTGCTTACTTCACTGACAACATTTTTAAAAATTATGTTACAGTCCTTTGTCTGCAAACAACTGCCTTAATGACACTTTGAAACACCTTCTGGTTGAATCCAACTTCCTAAGCCAGCTGGTTTCTACACTCATGTCAGATCTTCATAAATGGAAAAAAGAAAAGCCTTATAGAAAAAAAAAAAAAAAAAAGACACTGTGGGCTAACTGAAAACTTGCCATAATCAACTTAGATGAAAGAAAATTATTTTTTTTAGCTGGAGGGGATAACTTCATTATTAAAATCTGAAGTTCGAAATACTTAGCATCCTGAGACTTCACAACGTGTATTTCAAAAGGATGAAAGTTTAGTTGAATTAAGTGATTTGCACACAGTTGATTCTTCAGGAAATTTGAAAGCTAATGTTCCTTAAGAACAATTAAAAGTCAATGACAATTTAAATAAAAGCAAATGTAGTCTCTATGACCTTGGAAGGAATGCTTTTCCTTCCCCTTGCCTTTCGTGGTACTACTTCTTGATTATCTTCCACATCTAGGAAACCAACCCTACTCTTTTGAGTCTGAAGGAATAAAGTACAGATCAATGCTGACCTAAATCACCTGCAGATACAAGGTCAAGACAAAGACCAGCAGGAAGGGGCTGAGATCACTCCCAGCTCTTTGCTGCCATCTTTTCCCAGTACCTAGCAATGAGTGGCAACATTACTTCCCCATACCTGTGCATGGTATCCATGCACACCTACCTTCCACCCTCAGGCCCCACATCCTAAGCAGTGCAGCCAGCTAACCAACTCTGTCAGGTGCTCAAATGCCTGTGACCTGTTTCTTTCAGGAAGAAGGGACAAGCACAACCTGTGCTGCCCCTGCAGCAGTTTGCCACATGCTGCCTCACACTGATGTGCAAGGAGGGCTTGTAAGATGTGGCAAATCCCATCAAAAAACAAACTACATTCACAAGCTGGATGTCATAAAGTTACCTTGTGAGAGATGGCCTCGCCTCCAGGCACAGAGCAGTAATTATAGGCTGGAAGACACCATGGATCCAGTCCTGTTCAACATCTTTATCAATGACCTTGATGAGGGGACAGAGTGTCTTCTCAGCAAGTTTGCTGGTGACACAAAACTGGGAGGATTGGCAGATACACCTGAAGGCTATGCAGCCATACAGTGAGACTTGGACAGACTGGAGAGCTGAGCACAGCAGAACCTAATGAGGTTTAAGAAGGGTAAGTGCAGAGTCCTGCATCTGGGGAAGAATAATAAAGTACACCAGTACAGACTGGGAGGTGATCTTCTGGAGAGCAGCCCTGTAGAGAAGGATTTGGGAGTCCTGGTAGACAAGAAGTTCTCCATGGAACAGCAATGTGCCCTTGTGGCCAGGAAGACCAATGGTATCCTGGTGTGTGGCACCCCAGGGTGGGAACACCTTCATGGTGAAAGCATGTTTCTCAACATCCCATGCTCCTGTTGCCTCTTGTCCCAACAGCATGTGTCTCTGTGAATAGTCTGTCTCCTCTACTCTAAAGCCTCCATGTGGCCTTCTCTTGTTATGGCTGAAGAAAGCCACTCCTCTTGTCAGGTCCTCATATCTAATGAGGAATTAAAGCTAGGACATCCCTCTACTCTCAAGCAAGAGTGTAGCTTCAGATGCATTAAGGAAACCAAAAGGTTTGACCTCAGGATGCCAGAAACAGAGAGATTATTCTACACTGATGCTAGGGGGAGTCAGGCACATGTAGAAGCAGGAGATTATACTGGGACCTGCCTCTGAGCATTACAAAGGTGCTGCATATACTCTGAAGAGGCAACCAAAGATGATTTCATGTTCTAGCAATCCAATCGCCTACTTAAAGCAGGAACCCAGTGATAGACTTTCTCTGACACTACTTGCCACCTCAACAACACTAAAGATGTAGGTGTGAGGATTAAGACCTTATTGGCAAATAAAGACCTAGGAGACCTGAAGAATTACATTGCAGGTAGTTCCTTAACTTCAAAACCACACTGTAAAATGCTGTTTCTAAGAAACAGTCTCTATTAATCAAATATACTGCACAGCTGAACAATGCTATTAAAAAGTACAGTGGAATAAACAACCCAGTGAATTAATTTTCAACTTAATTAACTTAGTTCAATTTTGCATCATGCATCTGTTATGAATTACTCTTACACTAAGAAGCTTTCACCCTTCAGAAACAGAGAAGCTTTTGCTTTGGTGCCAATGAGAACCTTTCCTTTGGCCCTGGTCCCAGGTTTGGGCGCATATCCTTCTCTAGTGGGCAGACCTGGGCCTGCATTTCTGCTATAGCAGAGCCCTGAAATACACTCACCCCACCATTGGAATGGGTTGCTACATTTCAGCACAGCACCTATCTTGACAAGGTTTCAGTTGACCCATATAGGCTCTGGCTCTCATCAGAATTCAAAAGTCTGTGTGTAGTGTTAAAGTGCAACTTGTTCAAATCAAGGTATTCATAGAGGTATGTCTGGAAGAAAAGATATATTAATAATGAAGCCCTCCAATTTAGTGACTTAACACTAAATCCTTCCATGGAAGCTTAGGTACAGATACAATCACTGTTGGAAAAATCTGGGGCAGGATGATACTGTCCTTTCAGCCAAGACAGCCTTCTAAATCAAGTTTGGGTCATATCTGGGAGTTCTAGAAGGGTGGTGCTACCCACATAGTTCATAAGCCTCTCAAGCAGTAGCAGGTCACTCTCAGCAACAACCCACTGTCCATCTAAGCACCAGCATCTGAACAACACTGCACTGCCACTGTCAGTTTCTGAAGGCAGAAGCCAGAAAGCCATCCAAAGATGCATTACTACATCCTACTCCTCCCTTCCCATTTCCCCACCCCAAGCTGCATATGTCTGCCCTCTGCTCCTCCTTGTGCTTCTTCAAGTGTCTTCATAGCAAGATGCACCAGGCAATTAAGATCAAAATAATCTAAGTCCAAACAGCAGTGCTTGCAGCCACACAGGGCACATGCCAGCCAGACCACTCAGGGTCTACACCACAGGTCCTAGTGTTTCCAGAGCCACAACTAAGGCAACCTCTTATAAAGGGAAGTAGCTGTCTCTCCTATCTCTGACAGGCTGTATGTTACCATTTAACCATACATAACCATACATATCTGTACAATGGGAAACTTTCTGCAGGTATTGTTAAAATAGAAGTAATCAGTGCTCTTGCTTTCCTCTTACTGTCACCACCAAACAGATGCTTTCAAAGGTAGATGGATGCTGCCATGCTATGTGTATATTTATAGTTTTAAATGTTGAGGGCCTGTATACAATGTAGGCAATTAGAGGGAAGGACATGGCTCTGACTACAAGATGGATCTGATTTTCAACAAATGCAGAAGCAGCAGCTTCTCCACTCTTCTACATTATTCATCAGGAATTGCTTGGTGAGACCATCGCTTGGAATTAAGTGATTTAACTTCCATACTTCTGATTGTCTGCCAAAGGCATCTATAGGGAAAAAAGAATGCTGCTGCTACTAACTGAATCAAAACCACAATACACAATCCATCAGACAAATTAAGGACTATGTTTCTGTATCACCACAAGCCTGAATCTGGCCAGTAATACACAAAGATGAATCACAATCTCTGGAACAGATATGTTGACCAGAATTATGTAGACCTGAAGGATTTTGTCAGATGTTTTTGCAACAGAGCAAAAAAGTACAGGATTGTTGTCACAGCACTAATATGGGAAATACTATGCAAATACATGTACAGCAACAGGTTTACTAGACTTTAAAATAAAAAAATCCTTCCAATCCCTCACAAACTCCAACAGTTTATAACACAGGAGAACTGTAAACAGTCTGGATTTTTTCTTGCTCCCTTTCTGAATGAAATAGCTTGTAATGCTCTTGCTAAACTATTCTGAGGACTTGGCTTCTGGTAGGGTGCGAAGTGTAAAAGCATACTGTTTTGAGCATTTGCTTTTGAACCTTTCTCCTATCTACAGTTAGAAAATCCTTGCAGTTGTGGAGTTGAGAGTTCCTTCTCTCTTCCAAATCCACAAGGTTTGTAACAGAAGGGAGAAGTTACGATCATTAATATATTGTCAAATTGGGGTATTAGCATCTTAACCAGTGGTAGGATTTTATAATCAAAACACTTAGAGTGGGTACAGCTTTGATATTCATCTCATCAGCCATATTCAGCAATGCAGTAAGGCTTCTTGCTGAACTCCAGAACAAGCCATGCAGTTTCAAAAGTAATAGTTTTGTGCATCACTATATGCAACATCCACTTACAGTTACTGGTAGTTACAATGATTAAAAAAGAAATTTTAAAAATCTACTAGAAAGAAGGCAAATGGCAAACAGTCAGCAGGACAGATCTGGGTCACTACTCATATTTACTTCTTTTTTTTCCTAGGGGGGGAAAAAAAAAAAAAAAGGAAAATAGAGTTGTATTCTCAGTCATCTGTAGAGAGTACTGCCTATTACCACAGCAGGTATGTACTGCAGGAAGCCCATTCTCAGGAGTCTTAAGACAAACAGCTTCTGTTTCGAAGCCAAATGATTGTTAGTGAAAGGCAATGTGTGTGTATGTAAAAGAATTTTACATTATAGGAAAGACAGATAATGAGGGAAACCTATGTTTTATATTCATCACCTACTTTTATGAAATCTCAATCTCTGTAGACTTTGAACAGTGAGAAATTAGGTGAAATGCATCCCTATTCTTGCATGGTTTTATTTTGAGTGTATTTCATCAGCTAAAGGTTGGATTTTAATATCATTAAGGAGTGCAAAGGCTAAAACTAAACATGAACTTTTCACTTTTATACCTACCCCTCTGTCACTGAGGACTATTCTACTCAAAATGTGCCATCTTACGCAAGAGATTTTTCTACATTTAGTAGCAAATACCTTACTTTGCATTTTTCTTTTTCACTTATAGCTGAATAAGTACTACTTTAAAACTGTATTTTAGATTTCATCAATCTCACTCATTCACCTTTTTTTTTTAATAGAACACTGCAAGACCACTTGCTTGCTTCACTTCTCAATAGCAGGGAAAACTTCAACCATCCCAGACAAACGGAAGATTAAGAGATGCAATTACTAGAGCCTTTGCCAACCCAATTCTCCTAGCCCATCTTCAGTGTTGCAATTATTATGTTACTGTCCACAGTAATTGTCTAGAGACTGTCAAATTTATCATGGTTTTGTCCTCTGTGCTCCTCCTTTACCACTTGACACTGCCTGGATTAAAGGAGTGGAAGACCTTAAGGTACAATTACCTCTGAGCCAGCCAGCCAGGGTGATGGAGAAAGAACATGACCTACACATTTTGTCCCTCGCAAACCATAGTCCCCAGACTGAGAGCACAGATTCCACTTTCCTTGGCTCAAGGCCTGGAAACTTGAGTCTTTACCAAGTGCCAGGCCTCCCACTGAGGGCAAAAATTAACCTCAGTCTACAGGTCAGAGAAGTCTGATTTCCTTGTATTTTGCAAAATATTTCTTTAAGGATATGAGGTTAATGAAGCTGCCTAGGAAGAGGCATCTGAGACCATCTGGTAGGTATTTTAGGTTTGAAAGGTTGTTTGGTTTGTTTCTTTCTTTTTTTTTTTGTTTGTTTAACAACTCTAATGGGGATTATGCAATCTAACAACTGTCCCTCTTTCACTTACCATTGCAACCTTGTCCCTAACCACAGATAACCACTAATTTAATATTTAACAGTAGTTTAGAATTATCAAATCCATTTAAATGTTCCTCATGATGAAGGAAACAGTTGCAAGATTAATTATGCAGTGGTCTGAAGGATTCACAAAGATCTCGGCTTCAATTTGTGTCTACCTTAAATGCTAAAATTGCAGTTTAGCATAACAATAAATGGAATAAGTAATACCTCTGAATTCATATGGATTACTAGCATGTCTTATCTGTCTTTTGGGACCAAATCCTCAAGAGAATAGCAAAAGAGCACATTCATACCATCCCTTCCCACCATGGTATCCACTGACCTTCCTGTTCCTTTGTGCTACATCTTTCTGGGCCCCCCCTCCCCCGCATTATTCATGTGCTTTTACCACCCACTTTCAACAAAAATCTAGCCACCCATGAGCAATCAGAAGCATTTTTACAGTTTAACTACGCTAAATGAATACCAGTTAGTTAATATTTAGTAAAAACCTAGCCAGTACTGAAGAGAAAAAAGTGCTGTACATCCTTTAAACTTTTATAAACTAAGAGAACAAACCCAGAATAAGCACTTCTACAACAGAAAAAAAAAATAATATGTATCCTTGATTCAAACTTTTTAAAAGGTAAACAAGGCAAACCTCTGCTTCCACATCACTTCAATTTCTCTTTACTAATTTCTTCAGAAACACAGTTCACATTGTGTAGTCAGGCAGAGAAAAACATAGGAAAAAAAAAAAAACCAACCTTACAGAGATTGTCTAACTTTTTCATATCCTGAGCCAAAAAGGGCAGAATGTACACTGTATTTTTGAGAATGAGTTTAAAATGAAAATGACTGGTTTAAGGTCAGTTTGATTTTACAAGAGCTACAATGAAAAACCCACCAATTTTCTTCTATTTAAAAAAGTAAATTTCCACAGGAAACCTGTTCTGTATATAGACAAACTCACCCCCACCTCCAAACTAACAACACACATTTTTATATGCTTGCCCAACCATGGGACATGTAAAGTATACTGAGAAAAATCTACACTGATTTGCACAGATTACTGAACAATATAAGATACTGTCAAAATACAGTCAATTAAAAATGCAACTGTAACTTTGATATCAAGATAACCAAAATAACTCAAAAATATTTGCACAGAGCAAGGAGGTCAATTCAATGAGTTAATACCCACACCTTCCAAATTCTCTAAACTTTTGTTAATGCCAAACTTATTAAGCCACACTGCTCTGAAGAATTCACAAGAAGCAAATGAAGACTGAGACCATCTGACCTTCTGAACTGCCCATACAGATTGCCCAGCACCTTATCACTTCAGTGCTCAAGACGTACTCAAATGCAGCAGTATAAAATGAGCAGAGCAGCAAAAAACTCCCAAGACACTGTCACTTCCACCACTCCTATTCATAGATCTGTAGGCATCAATAAAATGGGAAAGTCAAAGCTCATGCGTATACTCTAAAAAGTCAGCAGAAGTCAGAGATTTCTATCTGAAAGGAAAAATGTGCACCAGCCAGGGGAGAGAACAGAAGAGAGAGAGAAGAAGAGAGAAGAAGAGAGAAGAAGAGAGAAGAAGAGAGAAGAAGAGAGAAGAAGAGAGAAGAAGAAGAGCGAAGAAGAGCGAAGAAGAGCGAAGAAGAGCGAAGAAGAGAGAAGAGAGAGCCTGTCGTAAGGGCTGACAGTGGCTGTGTCTCATCCACATGCCATCTCATGCCATGCCTCTCACGGCAGGCTCTGACTGCCATGTTTAGTTCACCTCGTATTGGGCCTTCAGTTGAATGTCCAAGATTCCTATCTGTCAGAATAGACAGGAGACACTCAAGGTAAGTTAGAAAAGCAAAGCATAACACAGGACTGACTGTTAGGGAAGAGTAAACAAAACAAAACAAAACACAACAAACAAACAAAAAACCACCACAAAAAAAAAAAAAAAAAAAAAAGGGCGCAACAACAGAAAAAACAAAAGAAAAACAAACACAAAAAAACAAACCAAACCCCAAAAAACAAAAAAAACCCCACAAACCTTCATAGAGGTCAGACTAACACTGCAAACTGAGTAACTATCAGCTGCAGGTGGAGAGAGTGTGAAAGAGAGCAAACACTGATAAAGCAGAAAGCATGCTGAAGTGCAATATGGAACAAACTACATGGAATGAAGTAAAAAGTGAAAAAGATCAATTAATGTCTACTGTCTTTTTTGACTAGGCTCTCTTTGAGGTAAGGAGTGACTTTTCTTACATCTCCGCACAGCCCCTGGCACAATGGCATGTGACTCACCTGTTGGTTTCCAGAGTATGCTACAGAACCTGCAAACAGCAGCATGCGCCTGATGCAACAAGCCAGTCTGTCCAACAGTTTTAAGAAATACACAGTTTGATCAGGACCTAGTCTGAATAACATAATGCTCCTAGGCAGAGAGCAGCTAAGGGGAGAAGAAATTTTCTTCTACATTGATCAGTGAAGTGGTACCAGGCTGCAATATGCAGTTTAGAAAAAGTGTGCTACCTACAGTAACAATCTGTAATAAAAACCAGTCGACCACGTCACAGACCAAATCAGAGTACTCATGAAAACACAGCCATTGTTATTAATTACAAACAGTACTGTATTTTGGTGGTGGCTATTCAGTCTTAAGTACATCTGAATCAGTATCACATTCCTTGTTCATATCCCGATCAGCCATTACTTTTATAATGTAAAGGCGAGGGACAGATGCCTCAAATCATTAGACTAATAAATAATAAATAAGGACAGAGTGCTGGAGACATCCCCAATATGGAAGTGAAATTCATTAAGCAGCTACTTTGAGAATCTCTGACCTCCAATATAGAAATTAAACACTTCACATGCCATAGATAAATATACTGAGCACAACTAAAAAATATTTTTAAAACCTAAAAGAAAAAGGTGTTTCTTCTCACTATAGCCATTTTGCAATACATGCAGGAGCACTGTGACAGATTTACTGATTATACTACTTTTGGCTTAAATTTGAAATAAATATCCTGGGTAGTACTGAAAATCTGAGTATACATAACTCACAGATTTACTGCCTGTGAACAAGTCCATAGTCTACACACCTATCAAAAACTGGACAGGTACCACATGCACACATACACACCTAACTCCAAACCTATGCTGTAATGGCCCACATATAGTCAAACATTCAAATGTTTTTGGAATACTATTAACAATGTTTATGCAATGGTCAGAAAGATTTTGTAATATACAATGTGGACCACAGCCAATGCTTTTGCTCTTCTACTCTCAAACATACAATGGTGCCCTTGGCACCATTTTTTTAAAAAATATTTTCTGGAAATATTACAGAACTGTTAGGAATGTTCCATATTTAGGCTAATGGAGAATTTTATATAACCTTCTTTACATTACAGAAAAGCTCCAAAGAACAAGGGAAACAAAAACACATGAGAAAATCACCAAGCCAAATAAACTAGGAAAGATAATTTAAATTTATTAAAATAATTAAAAACCTTACTTGCAGAAGTAAAACCACCAAACTACTGAGATATAAAAAGGACAAACATTCAAACCTTTATTTAGCCCACAATATGCATGGAAATAAGCTCTTAACACTTTTTAAAGTAAAATACTGAAGGTATTTCTAAATGCCACGTCTTTAATCTCTCTTAACACTTAGATCTACACTGGATCTACACACAGTCAGAAGATTTCTAGAAAACCTTCTTTCAAGTTATATTTTGTTGCAGTTGTCTTCTCATTTAAGGCAGTTGCTAGTTGAGTTTTGCACCCAATTGAGTCAAAGACACTCCAACCATCCTTAGAAATTACATTAATTTGTCATATAGGCAGCAGAACTTAGGGTAGTTGTGTGCACAAACACACATGCACACAAACATTAATATATTTAATATTAAATTATAAAACTTACTTTTGTGCATCTGCAGATTGTTTCCGGCCTCCTTGCAGACCCTGCGAGATATCTTTCCCAATAGTATTTAAGATGGCATCATCTTTATTCACAGAATCCTCTTTTATTTTAGCTGCAGAACAGATAGGTTCTTCAATTTCTGGACTCTTTGCCTGCACGTCCTCTGGAAGGGTATTTGCTTTCTGTAAGTCCTTTGCACATCTGTTGGGTTCATCTTGGAAGGTAGAGGGTTTAGAGTCTACCAAAGAAGATTTTGTTGCAATGTTAAATAAGCTTCCAAGAAAATGAAAAAAACCTTCTCGGGATTGTTTGTCTTTATCTGCTGTTTTGGTTCCAGGACTCAAACTAGGAAGGCTGTTGGCCTTTTTCAGCTCCTCCTGGATTTCAGACTTGCTAAGTTCTTCTGTGGAATGGTTCTTCTCTTCATTTTGACACACCTAACAGAAATACAAGAAACACATAAAGATGTTTCCTGTCATTTTCCCCACATTCCCAAATGCCTCCATTTTAATTTGCTCCTAGGCATTGTATTCCTGTCAGGAGATCTGTTGTTTAAAGGTTTGTTTTAAGATCAAAGCCTTATGCTCTCCTCTTTTTGTACAAAAAAGGCCTCTATTCTACAAAAAGCGAAAAGGAATACATAGGCTTGGAGATTCATAGAACAGCTGCTGTGGAAGTAAAGCACAGAAGGACAGATGGAGAATAATTGCTTCAAATTGCAGAAAAAACTCCAAGGAAGAAGCATGGAACAATTTTTCACACTCCAAACTGTAATCTGCTCAAAAAGCACAGTTTCACACACACACACACACACACAAAATTCTATATGGACTCATAAAATGAGCAGTTTTCAGCTTGCAAATTTACACAAGAATACTACAGCAAAACACAAACATACCATAGCCTTAAATGTATGGTAACTTGCACTTGTAATAAAACCAGGAGAATCAAAAGCAAATTAAGAACTTGACTCATATGTCAGAGATTAATCCTACCTGCTACCCTCAGAAACCCCACGTTGCACCCTTTGGCCAGCTCTCCTTGAACTCCACAGGCAAACAACTGCACAGCTCTATTTACAAAACTATTGGTTGTCTCACACAGCTCCACAGTCTGCTATGCTCAAACTGCAGTCTTCCACACAACCAAGGTCCTACACGCACCCCCTGCACCTATGACCTTCTGAACTGCCTATCAGCTCTACCATCTAACGGAAAATAATTAGTACTAAGGAAGGACTTCACCTCATTTAAACTGCCTGTTCATTTCTTCCCTCAACTCAGCTGAGCATCTACCCGCAGGGGTAAAACAAGCTCTGTTCCTCACCAGTTTATGACCTTGAATTGCCTTGTTGTCAGCTTCTCTTACAGATCCAGGGACCAATGTTCAAGATCATGTTACTTCTGCCAAGACCATCCGCCCTAAAAAATGATGCAGCTTCACTGGTAGGCTTCACAAACATCATGTGTAACCACATTTCCAGCTCCACAATCCACAAATGCTTTTTCTCTGGACTACAATCTTCTGAGGAGCACCTCTGCACCATCCTCCCACTTGGTAGTGGGTGCCATATACTGTTGCTATCTATTTCACTTTTTACCGTGCTGTCACATGGTAATTTCAATCTCTGTTTCAACCAAGTTTCTTAAAGCAGAATGATGTTACCCCCAGCTTTTCTTAGATGCAATCTGTTCTGCTCAACAAGACTGGGAAAGGAGAACGTGAACGAGAAGTCCTATGCAAATCAGTTGTGTGAGCAGTATCTTTGGCTAAGAGTAATTGTTTCAAATTGGGTAACACCTACCCATCCAATTAAGGAGAAAGCTATTATTTTCATTAGGTCACTAAGTCTATTTCAGCTTGGAAGATATATATATATATATGTTTCAAGTAACCTAAAAAAGCAAGTAGGTTTATTTGTTAATAGTACATCTAGAATCACATTAACGATGAAAAAAGTGTTTTCATAAAAACAAGTTAATTTATTTACAACTTGCAAGCTATACTTCATAACAGAGCAGTGGTCTTTAATCTGCAAGCAGTACTTTTCCACCTTTTTCATACAAAGAGCAGGTGCAATGATTTAATATTAAGTGATCAGATCCATGCTGAAAAGAAAATTGTTTATATGAGGACAGAAATTGGCACTAGTTTGTCCTTGAGAAATCCATACAACCTCTATTTTCTTCATACAGGCAGGACACTTAAGCAACCACATTTAACTTTGAAGTAAACTTTCAGAAGTGGGCTAAATCTAACCCTAGCCTCTTTCCATCCCACATACTGCACTTATCCATAGCTGATGCATTACAAAGGGATGTAGGTCTCCCCCCGTAGTATTCAGGGATTTCCTACTTTAGAAGTCAACTCCACCCAAACCCACCCCTGGAAATGAAGATAACAGTGCAGCTAACAGATGTACCACAGGGCTGGATGGTACCTTCAGTACCAGGCAAACTATGCAAGCAACGTGAAAACCTGGGATGAATCTCTGAAAAATTAACTTTATCTCAAAGGAACAAAGTGCTTTGCATAAGGAAATATAAAACAGAAACAAGAAAAAAAATATTTCCAAAATTGGATAATATATGAATGATCACCATAGTCAACTTCAAAGTTCTACTTTCACAGTTTCAGATTTAAAAGTGTACTCAGTGCAGGAAGTGCACAGAAATACAATTCTTTTCTCTGCAGATATAACCATTATAGGCTATAAACTTTTATATTAATGACTACAATATATATGAAATTAGCACATAAATGCATTAACTATATTATTACACTAAAAACTTGTCAATAGTTCAGCGTTGTTTTTTTCTTTCAAGTAATTTGTATTTGTGAACGAGTGGGTTTTTTTTCCCGATGGTTCAACCAACACTTCAAATATGGCTAAATCACTCTATACAAAATTCTTCCCATAGCAGCTCTGAAACACAATGCTTGTTAAGAATGCGCTGCTTGTTTGTAAGCATAATTCATGCCCTACATGAAAAGACGTTTTGTAGTCTCTGTTTCCAGAAACAAAAATCTATTTAGATTTTCCTTCCTCTTTAATCTTCCTTTCCTTATTTAACTTTTGGTAAATCAAAGGAACAAGAAGTTTTAGTATGCCAGGGTCCTTCCATACCTTAACCGTAAATAGTGCCTTGAATAAGAAAAAAGCCCTGGAGAACATTTACACTGTGCTTAATTTAAAATATATGTGGATATTGAGTCCCAACAGAAACTATGCAAATTCTTCTTTCTCCCCTTCAATTTAACCACTCTTATTATCCATATCTTGTCCCTCCTGCTCCACTTTGCCTTCACTGTAAAAGACAGGATGTGCTATTGCTGTTTTACCATTTGTCCATAAAATCTCAATTCACTGTTTAGGCATTATACAATCAAAACTATTTCTGCTACAGATTTTGAAGTTTGTATTGTAAGATAATGCCATATTCAAATCGTTGAGATGAAAGAAAGCACATGATCTGTAAAGCCAGAAAGACTTTAATGCAGCAGGAGCCTTAAGGCACGAGCGCCTGACGAACACAGCAGTATGACTGCAATTCCATGAGGCAACATCCTGGTACTTTCACTTATTATTTCACATGTCTCTCTCCAGGCTCATGTCTTGAGAGAAACTCCCAGCAAATCCTCAGGAAAAAGTACAAAAAGGTTGTAAGGGTCATGCAAAGCAATCCTTTCCCTGGTATATCCCACCAGTTTTCAACAGTCAGGGCCTTTAGTTGACCTTGACAGAGCAGTTGCATCTCTGTTTATAGGCTTGAGCAGCATGATATTCACAACACTGGAAGAACACCAGCGACTCTTGTAATTAGTTACACATGTCATCTGTAAAAAAACCCAACCAAACAAAAAAACCCCAACAAAACAAAAGAAAAAAAAAAACCCAAAACAAAACCCCCAAACCAAACAAACAAAACCCCAAAAAAACCCCTACACACAAACAACAAAAAAACCAAACAAAAACAAAACAAAAAAACCCCACCAAAATCCCCCACATCCTCTTCCAGTGTCACAGAAGTCTGAACAGTTTCTCAGGCTTACCATGCAAACAATGTTTTTGGGATGAAAACCTACCAGATCCCCTTTGAGATCCTTGCTGATGCAAGGAAAATGTTCTCCTGCTGCAGTGTTGTCTTTCTGCTGCTTTTCTAGATGGACTGTCATCTGTCTTCCCCTTGCCTCCCCTTTCCCACTCTCTGTGAGCTTTCCTACTTGTGACATACTTCATAAAGTTTTAATTAGCTTTCATTCCTTTAGCAATTTGTTACTCAAAGTTTCACTGGGCAAGCCCTGGGGAACCTGGCCTGACCTTTTACCTGATCCTGCTTGAAGCAGGAGGTTGGGCTACATTACATCCTGGGGTCCCTTCGACCAGAACCATTTATCCTATGTCCCTATGACCTCACGTGCAGAGGGGAAGCCTGTCAAGAGTGTTAAACAAGTTTATGATGTAGATCAGGTGACTGAAGCAACTGTGGTGATAACTGAAGCTGTATCTACTGTGCAGTCAGATAGTGTGGTCAAACCTTGCTGGAGCAGCTGCTGCTGAGAAGCTTGACATCCAGGACTCAGAAGCCAAGCCCACGATGTCGTATCTCAAACATGATTCTTATCTGAGCTAAATTATTCATCAGTAAAGTAGGTATGCATTCCAGGCTGTAATCCACTCCTGACTGTAGCACAGATGCCCCAAGCCTCATTAATTGCACCTGCATAGCCAGGCACAGGGCTGGCTACCAGCATGAACAGGCCCCCTCACCCAAAGTGCAGAAAGCAGTTCCAGTGGCACAACAACATCCTGAAGAGGGATTGCTTTGCCAGGTTTCCTTCTCTCCTGTACAAGCTGGGAACAGCCACCCTAGTAGTCACTGTTTCTCAGCAGTCAGGTGGCAAAAGTTCAAATTGCCAGCGGTTGTTATTCAGCAGGGGTTACCTTCGTCTGCCAAGAATACAATTGCTTTTATTGCCCTAACAAGTGAATTAAATTAAAACATTAACAGCATTAAAATACAGATCTCTGTGAACAAAGAATTAGCTTCCAGTCACAACACCCAGACATTTAGGATTTCACTCTCCATGAACAAATGCTCATTATGAAGTAGAAACTACAGACAGTGGCATGAAGACCTCTCTCAGACCATCTGTCCTGCTGTGCGGGCAGCTGCTGATGGAGGACACTCTGCATATTGCATGGATACGCTCGTGCACTTTAACCACCTCATCTCACCTGCAATTGTGAGAGAAGATGGCCAGACATCAGAGTTTTAGGATCATCACTGATTCACCCCAGGGACATTCAATAATCCATTTAACCCCAACATCTCAAGTTACTCATCCGAGAAATGGTCATAACACTACTCCAGAATATCTGCTGCTAGCATGTGGAAATAGTTGAAGAGTTTCTGACTGAAGTGCTGGGTGCAAGAAGTAGCATGTTTAGGCATTGCTACCTCTAATGCCAGGAAAGTAACCCAGCCTTAGCTTTGTCCTTTCAACATAGCTAATATGGCTGCATTTCATTTAACAATTATGAGCATCTCATTCAATTTGAACAGTGATATAATATGTGAATTTTGTATGCTAAACAAAATCCACAGTGAAATAGCTCAAGTTGTTGGTAGACTACTACATCCCCACAAGAAGTCACTACTGCATGTTTTTCAGCAAATTTCCCTTATCTGTGAGGCTAAAGCATCTTTGGTGTCATCTCTCACGTCTGCAGTGAGAAGGACACAATGAGATATACTAACACAGGAGACAAGCTTGTGGTTTTTTTAACCACTGTGGGAAAAAGGAGTCGGGCATTCTCAACCAACAGGAAGCAATACATAGGGAAACCTAATGAAAAAGAACCAGACACAGATTAGGAACAAGACTTGTTTAGAAAAATGGCATAATACTAAGAAAAAATCAAGACAAAGTACTGTCACTGAAATACATGATAAGCAAAGAACTCCTAAAAGTCCACTGTTGCTAGTGCTCATGAGAAAAATGGATTTAAAAACCACCCAGTCAAATTGGGTTTTTCCTATTTATGGCAGTAATTAAGAGTGGTGGTGGAGATGATGCAAGGTAGTTCCACCATTGTCAAAAACTGTTTAGTCTTACCTAAATAATCAGAAAAAGAAAAACCACAAAGATTAACAAAGGCAGCCTTGGGGTTTGAGGGGTATGTATGTTAAAGATGAGTTCTGTATCTCTACAAATAACTGATGCTTTGAATATTCCGTCTTTTTTTGTACTGTGAGGTTTTCCTTCCACATGCTTCTTTCTCTGCTTGTTTTAACAAAACAAAAACCAGGTCATGACAACCCCAGAAGACAAGAGTAACTAGAAAACTAATGAAATGACAGCACCTTCATAATCAGGGGTAAAAGTTAAATAACAGGAAGGGACTTTCAGTTAAACTGTATCGGTTTTGCATTTTAAAAAATAAACCCATTTAAATTCAATGACTATTTAACATTTGGAAAGACAACTGTCTCTGTTTAAAGTTCAGTGCTGGGACTTGAAAAATTTGTTTATCCATTTGAATTCTTGCAACCAAACAGTCCTTAATGGAGATTTAATTTGTCAGATGAGGAAAGAAAAGATGAAACAAAAATTCCCCTGAAACTCTAGTGTTCTCCTAAAATCTGAGGAAGTACCAGACTCACCTTCCCTAAAATATAAAATAAGGGTGAACACTTCAAATGAAAAGATAGAGAAAAGGGAGCTACAACCTGAAATAAAGTTTCTGCTGTGTCACCTTTATGGGGAATTGTAAACTCAGTGAAAGTCTCTAGAATGATAAAATGAGCTTTATAATTTAAAAAGTTGATTTTACACCATTTGCAGTTACTTCAAAATTTCTCCCCTCTGAATTTTCTCTGAAATCATTGTAAAGCTCTGATTAAAGATTAAGAATCGGTACTCACTTCCCAGTATGTAACCATCACTTTATTACTACGAGGTTTAGTATGGTGCCAGAGAGAACAGAAATGGTCTGTCTCATTTCTGTTCTTTCCTCTAAATTCTCCCAGTATCACACTTCCATTGCTTTTTACTGAAAATGTTTTCACAAACATGAAAAATTTTTCATTCTCCTTTATTTGACTATTCCCTGATGTTTGAAAACAAATTAAAAAAATAAAGGTGAAATTCACCTTTTCAATGCAAGTGTGCACAGCCAGGAGGTACATTGGGAATGGGGCAACACTGTGCAATTTCCACTTGTGCTTATATTGGCAGGCTATAGCATCTGCCACCACACTTCTGCCTCTCATCTCTGGCCTCAGTGTTTTTCTGTGCTAAATTGAGCAAGCTTTAAGTTTTTGGGTTTTCTTTGGTTTTTTTTTTTTTTTTTTTTTTTTTTTTTTTTTTTTTTTTTTTTTTTTTTTTTTTTTTTTGTTTTTTTTTTGTTTTTTGTTTTTGTTGTGTTATATGGTAGGGCCTTATTCTGGATTTTTGTTCTTTAACTTGTGTATTC
>JANIJG010019438.1:0-33230 GCA_024611175.1 Megaceryle torquata
ATATGAGGAATTAGAAAAGAACAAAAAACAAAAGAAAGAAAAAAAAGAGGGGGGGGGGGGGGGGGGGGGGGGGGGGGGGGGGGGGGAGTGAAGAAAATGAATCAATTTTTTGTAGCATCAGTAGAATGAGGAAGTTCCAGTTCATTGGAACTTGATGTTCTTCATGCTTCAAGGGCTTCTGGAATAACAAAAAATTGTGCACGCTTCCTTTGCCAAAGTGAGTTGAAAAGACAGATGTTATCCTAACTTACAACCAGGGAATCTGGTTGCCCATTTCAGTAGCATATTCAGGACAATTAGAAGCTAACATCTTTAGAAGCGTGTAGCAATAATGCAAGTACTAGTCCAATGCTGCTTCTGACTGTGGATTCTGTATTTTCTGTCTGAAAAGGCACACTATTTTGAGAAGAAAGGAATGCTCCATTGATGAAACTCTGCTGGCTGCACTTAGAATAAATCACATTTTTAAAGGCTGACTGGTATCATTGCTTAGCCTAAAGATTAGAACGATCCAATTCCCATTGAAATTAATGGCAAGGCTCCTGCTGAGGCAAATGTTTTGGGGACAGTGTCAGCTCTGGGATTTTTGTTTTCTTTCCAATAGACAACCAAACTCAACAGTATTCCTTAGCACATTCCGACTCAGCCATCACATGGGGACATTTTATCTTTTTTAAATGCTCTACCTTTATATATTAAATAGTTCTTATCTTTTTAGCTTTCTAGCTCATAGAGACTTTGAAAATGTTTCTTCAGTTCAATTACAGCACTTTGAAAAGGTAGATGGTAAAAATGGTACACTTCTAATTTTCCTCTGCTAGTGAAATAGAAGAAGGTATTCTGCTCCTTCCTCCCACTGGAGTGATACTTTGTTTATAAGTAACTTTTAATATTTATATGACACTTTTAAAATGAAACTTCCTTGCAAATATTGTTAATGCAAACTTTTCTAATAAAGAAAAAGGGATCTCATCCAAAGGGAAAGTCTATACTGAAGTTGCTTTCTGTGACTACTGTTCAGTAGTCATACACAAGCAGTTCAGTTTAGTAGTCATACTTTTAAACTAGCTAGCTTGAGTATTGTTAGGAGTACAGCTATTTCAACCTCCTTCAACCTTGAAAAAAACAAGACCTCTCCAAAGAAGCTGGAAACACTGCCATGTGAAATGCTTCATCATGGTGCACATGTGAATTGGAGTCCCATCTGTAGCCAGAGTGCAGAACAGCTTCTGTATAAGATGTGAAGATTTGCCTTCTATATTTTTGCTTCTAAACTTGATCGAGGTTCTTCCACCTCCACTGCTACCCCTATTCCCATTGCTTTATTTTTTGTCATAGACTGTGAATGTTAAGCTAGTCATTGGTGCTGGCATCTAAATTGCTGTTTTCATCTCCTTCCTCTTGTTTAATAATCTTCTCTTTTTTTTTTATAGGATCTGACATTTTTCTGACTGCTCCTTCCTACCCGTTATACAGATGCTTCCAGAATATAAATAAATAAATCAAAATTAATGATGCCATGAATGTGACAGCTTCCAAAACTTACAAGTATTGTTTTCCATTTTTCCCTATTACTCTAATAACAGATAACAGTTTGACGTGGGCATGGAAGCAACATGCTTCAGAAGCAGCAACAGACTTAGAAAGGGACTCAACAAATTTGTTTAAAATCTGTTAGGTAGTACCAGTAAACATTTCAAAGTAATAAGACGATGTCTGAACCTGAAAAGGAATTAAAGGTTGTGCCTTTAGGCCTCTCTAAAGATCTATAAGTCAGTCACAACTCACTTGTCTCCTTGCTAGAAACATGAGAATTGATGAACAGTAAGATTAGAGGAAACAAACTGCCACCACAACGTCTACCAGGACAAATGGCCAGAAAATACACTTGCACAGAATGTTTAGTTTAATTCACCTTCTACCATGACTATGCTGATGAATCTGCATTTCAATCTTTTGTGCTTTCATTCACTGCAGTCATTTAAACCTCAAAACCACACACCCTGAGTATGGGAGACAAAAAAAAAAAAAAAAAAAAAAAAAAACACAAAAACCACCAAACAAAACAAAAAAATCCAAACCAAAACAAAAAAAAAGCACAAACATTTGGTTATGGAGAAGTCTTTCTGATGCTCCTGCTAATTATTAGTCAACTCTACTCTGCCCTTGTGAGACCTCACCTGGAGTACTGCGTCCAGTTCTAGAGCCCCCAGCACAAGAACGATGCAGACATATTGGAGTGTGTCCAGAGGAAGGCCGCCAAGATGATCAGGGGAATGGAGCATCTCTCATATGAAGACAGGCTGAGGAAGTTGGGGCTGTTCAGCCTGGAGAAGAGAAGGCTCCAGGGGGACCTTATAGTGACCTTCCAGTGACCTTCCAGTACCTGAACAGGGCCTACACAAAGGCAGGGGAAGGTCTATTTAAAAGGGTTTGTAATGACAGGACAAGGAGCAATGGTTCTAAATTAGGAAAGGATAGGTTAGATATTAGAAAAAAGTTCTTTAATATGACGGTGATAGACCACTGGAATGGGCTGCCCAGAGAGGTGGTAGAGGCCCCATCCCTGGAGCCATTCAAGGTCAGGCTTGATGGAGCTCTGAGCAACCTGCCCTAGGTAAAGAAGTCCCTACTTGTGTAGGGAGGTTGGACCAGATGACCTCTAGAGATCCCTTCCAGCCTCAAACATTCTATGATTCTATGAACTGCCTTACGTATCAGCAGAGACCTAACACAACAACCTGACCAATAGGATGCGTCAGCCCAGAATAGCTAGCCCATTGAGGAAATGAATCAAGAGTACCACTTCCCAAATCATAATGATGAAAGGTCACTGTGCCTAGTCATAGATTTTATTGCTAGTCCTCAGTAGCATCCATTTGCTCTGTAGGTATATAAATAACTCTAAGACATGAACACAATGTATTAAGAAACAAGACTAAAATACATTGAGAAAAAGGCTTCAGAGATGTAAAGAGCATGTTCCTCCATTGCTCAGAGTGAATTCTCCCCTGACTTCCAATAATGCTTTTTATCCTGTGCAGATTTATTTTCAGCCAGTTTGTCCTCAGCTGACTCTAATGTGGGACAAGAGCATGATTTACTTGGAAAACAGCTGTAGACACTAATTTCACCAATGTAATGCTACTGTCATCTTGTGCTATCACCTGCCCAGTATTTCTCACTGTGTTTTTTGAAGGATTTCTCAATATCAAATGCCAAAACTCCCTCTCAAATCACTAAAACCTCACTGATCTTATTACAGGCAGAGTATCCTGTAAAATCCTGAGACTTCTAGACATGAGGTCTCAGCCTCCTGTCACATGTATTCTTAACTTATTTCATATACATCTATAGAAGAGAGTTCTTCTGAAATGATACTTCTGGCTGAACAGAATATTTTTTTTTTTTTTTTTTTAATGTAGAAATCTGTTGTTGTTTATATTACAGCAGAAATAGACCATGTTCCAGGAATAGCTTCAAAATTTACTGATGCAATTTGGTCTCAAGGTTTTCACTTTCTCACTTTGAATAATAAAATGTTTATGGTCTTTCATTCATCCTCAGGTACCTTCAAATATTCATGTCATACCTCACATGCAGTGCATGTAGTACTGAATAAAGATGCAGTCATCTCGACATTTAAGGATATATTTTCCAACTTCCTCAAAATACAAATGTATGACTGGAAGGGATCTTCTTGATCCTTGTATCTAGTAAATAGTTATTCCAGAATGCTACTCTATAAATTCATTTATTTACATATCTTAACCAGTCCTCTTGTTTGTTTTGATTTTTTAATTCTTATTCTTTTCTACTATTCCCAGAAAAAGATGATGAATCCATTCAATCTTTTTAGCTTATCTTTATTCCTGGCCAGTTTATATCCATTTATATATCATTTATACTTCTCCGTTTGCACTAGAAGTAGCACATTGGATTGCTGTGATTACATTTCTCCTTTTCTAGTCCACATTGTACTAGTAGCTCAGTTTTCCTTTGTCATTAATCACATTAAATTATCTCTTATGCTAGTTGAATGTGATGTTTATATCAGAAATTCTCATTGGAACAAAAATCCTTCTTGGAAAAGGCATTAATTTTTTATTATTACTTTATTTGAATTTATTAGTGCAACTACTGCTTCATTAAAATTTATCCTTTGTCTGTTACTCTATTCCTTAGTGTCATTTGATTATTTTTATTATTTCTGCATGACATTCTGTAGACTAGTCTTTCAGGACAAAGTTTCTCTGATATAATGAATATTAGCTCAGACTTCCAGTAAAATTTTCCCACTGTCTTTTTTGGGGGGTTTTTTTGGTTTTTTTTTTTTTTTTTTTTTTTTATATCAAAAATGCTGGCATGGTACCTTTCTAGTGTTACTGAGAATCTCCAATTTGTATTTTCACAGCTAGAAAAAAAATCTGTATTGTGGAACAGCTCATCTGTTAAAAGTATTTCATGACCCAACATCATTAGAAACAAAGTACACTACTAGCTAGACAATAATGGAGACATTAAATCTGCAAGCCCCTCAGCACCAGCCATGTTCTTCTGAAATTAAAATGCTTTGACTCAGTGCTGATGGTTAAGAAATACTAGTGATTTCAGGAATTTCATTGCTGTTGTAGGTGTGGCAGAGATGAGTCTGAATTACAACTAAGAGAAGATGATCCACTCACTTTGTTGCTCTAACATGACATAGGTTCTTATGAGAAACCATAAAATGATCAGTACATGGAAGAGGGAACCTCCAACCTGTCTACAATCCTGGAGTCCAAAAACTCCAAGCTGAAATCCTTGGAGTCCAAAAACTCCAAGCTGAAAACCACCAGTATGAGCTTCAGAGAGGGAATTCTAAGCAGGGGCTGACATGCTATTAGTAGGGGTAACTACTGAGGGACCTGACACCAGAAAGGGGTCTTTGGAACACAAAAGTGTTTGAACTTTTCCCATCCAAACCTTTTATAATAGGAGGAAGATCAAGATGGGGGGGGAACCAAACAATAGTGGCAGTCTTTTGCTAATAAGAGATTTCTGGGTGGTGAGAGAATATGTGCCTAACATACAAAAGTTTTATAATTATTTTACAAGGGACAGAATGTGTCACAGGCTCCCTGCCCAGAAAAGACAGTGTTGTGAAAAGCAACATCAAAACCCAGAAAACACTGAGGAATGCAGAATGAGGCCCATTTTGAGTGGTAGTTTGCCTACACACGTTCACGGCATGGCTACACATCTATTCACATAGAAATCAGAGTATCCTCTTTCTTTTAATAACATTTCAGAGCACAGCTTCAAAAGGGTCTGATTGATACAGGTTTCACCATCTTTACCTATACTCTGTGCAAGCCACAAAGTGAACACTATCTGCATTATATATTTAGCAAAAAGTACTGGCTGGTAACTGACACATGATATGACTGGAATTCACAGAATCACAGAATGATAGGGACCTCTGGAGATATCAAGTTCATTTAGATCAGGTTGCACGCATATATTCCTCTGCAAACAAGGCATGCTAAGCACTGTCCTGTCTTTATTATCACCTGTACTCTACCTGTAGAACACACTGACTGTATTAGTCAGCCACAGGGAGAAGTGCCTTTATACAACATTATGAACTACCTTGAATCATAGTCTGATGCAGATGTATCATCACTGGATGGAGATGTTTATTGTCATAATAAAAACAGAGCCATAAGGATTGGTCCTAGCACTCTGCCTTCTTTCCCCAGAATTATAGGGAAACATGAACTTTTGATATGTAGCTCACATCTAGCTGCCATTCCTATAGGAGCAAGTTCTCTCAACCACTCCTCATAAGCACAGATGCATGTGATACACTTCATGTTACAACAGACTTTGCTCATTACAGTAGTGGTCAGCTGCCTGCTGACTTGTTGGAAGCTATTCAGGGGTTTATACTGGACTGCATCTTTATTAGCAGAAAGTTTGCAGCTGACATCTGGCTGTTGCCAACATGGTGCCTGCACCAGAGAGGATGGTATTGTAAACCAGTCCCCTTGCTGTCCCACACCGCTGAAATCTTTAATTCTTTGCAGAGCTTTCTTGACTGTCCTTTGCTGTGTCTCTCTGTGGATATTAAATCAACACCTAGAGAAGTAACCTTTCCTAAAAATAAACTACCACTACTAAATGTTGCATGGGATTTTCAGAAGTTCTTTTTGAAGTTTCTAGAGGGAAATTACTGATTTTTTTTACACTAACTAAAATTACATGTTTTATGTAAGCCAGCCAGCTAAGGCTGCAATTAGGATAAAGAGAACAGAATGGACTTGTCAGGAGGCTGTAGCAGATATAAGAGTATAAAGAAAGCATACATATTATTTATCTTTAACATGTAAATGATTAATATTCCAGTGCTTTTGGAGTATGTGTAAGTGAAGTAATAAGTATTTTTAATAATAAATGCTCTCATAAAAAGTTAAGGAACTTAAGCAGTATTAATGCTAACATTAATATATCTCTAAGATCAGACTGTGATGATAATACATATGGTGACCCTGATACTGCTGATAGTATTGAAGTGATGTAAACATATTACTTAACCAAAAGCATACAGTCCCTTAATTATATTATGACCTACACAAACATACTCAAGCATTCAGGTGTTGATTTAGCAGAATGTACTTAACAAAGGACTAAGTGTTTAACTGTCCTATCTTTACATTACATTCAACAAATTAAACAGCGATGTTGAAAAGCGAGGGTAGCAGTAGCAACAAAGCCAACCACACACAATCAGCCATACTGTCTTGGTAAACAATCCCATTAGCTCTTGTCTTTTATTTACTATACCTCTAATACTGCTTGGTTCTTATTTGTGTCTCATCAGTATATGCAAGCCCTGTTTCCCAGTTTCAGGTTATGTCTTTTAAAGCCTTATCTGTTTTTATTGCTTCCACTGCTTTTCCTTGCAACTTGCTTCCATTTCTTTCCTCTTGCTGTACTTTCAGGGAATGGGAAAATGAGGAAAAAGGACTTTTCAGCTTTGTTGCTCTTTTCCCCTACTTCACGGATCCAGCTGTTTCCACTTAGAGCAGTGTCATCAAACAGAAAGATTCTGGGGGTTGTTGAGATCCAGAGTGATGCTACTTTTTCAAACTTTTTACTTCATTTCTACAGTCCACTTTTCCAATGACAAAAGGCTACCTTAATACACATGTATTAACACCCCCTTATAGACACTGTAGCCAGAAAATTACTTTTAGAAACATTAAACAGCTAGCTGGTTTAATCTAGGATTTTTTTATTATTGTATTAACTCCTATAGGAAAGATAAGCAGAAATTGACCTTCCATATTCACAGCAACATGGCTTATATTTCAAATGGGATTTATTTTTTCCTCATAGATCTTTTTTACTGTTTTTGTGATTTACTCAATCATTTCATTCCCTAAGCACAAGTGCCTGTGAGGCCATTTTCTACAAAAGAATTTAGCACCAGATTTACAGCATAGCCTTGAACAGCACTAGTTATTGGTTGGGGTTCCCCAACCATTTCCAACCATTTTAGTCTTTGTGAATTTGAAAAGTGAACATATTTTATCTCCTTGAGCAATTCACAATATGAAGCTTCACTGAATGATATACTGGTTTTAGCTTGTTATATATATATGCCATTTTAAATTTTCAGGAAGAAAAATACTCACAAATTTGTAGAGTTAGACATCTATGTATCTTTCAATAAAGTGTAATCAGATTTAGTTTTGCTCCTAACAATCATTGTGAGAAAAAGATGTGCAGTTAGTCGTGAGCATGCTTGCTTTAGGAATACTGCATTTCTACATGATCAGAATAATTTTATATTCATTTTGATTAGAGCAAACAGTTTACTCTCAAGAGGTTGACAAACGTTAAAGATTTCCACTTTAGTGGTTTACAATGACATCAAAGTGGCCTTACATCTTTGCAAAGATCTGTTTCCTTGGCAACATGAAGCAAACTGTTCATTTCAGAGGTGCCTATAGAGAGCAACTGAGATTTTATTTTCATGTTAAATATCAAAACTTAATGTGGATAATAACATTGTACAAAACATACCACTGAGTTTAAAAGATGTTTAATCTTCAAGTAAATCATTTTGGAATATCAATAATTTCTAATTATATTTAAATAGTATTATTTGTTGGAAGCCAAAGTATAAGATGTTTTCATGCTTGTGAAATGAAATTTAATGTAATATAATTAAATTAATTATTAAAAAAACCCAAAACAAAACAACCCCAAAGCAACCAAAAACAGTTGAAAAAGTACCCATATTAAGAAATATTTCATGGAAAAATATTCCCCAACAAGTAAATTTTAAAGAGTTTGCAAGTAGTTTAACTAACAATGAATGATTTCTCTGTCAGGACCATCTTTCTCTGATAAACACAAGCTTTATGCACACAGAATTGCAATGAAAGATAGCTCAAGTTTTATACAATCAGTAAATGACTAAAATTCCTCATCCTTGCTCAGTTTATTACACTCTTTGGCTGTATCTTAACTAAGGCTCTGAACTGGAAATATGTCTAATCATGAGCTTAGCTTTGAAGAAGCAAACATCCATACTGAAGTCACCTGAGTTTAGGGAAGATTTGAGCAACATGTGCCAAAGTTATGAATTCTCATCTACACTGTCAAGTTGTTACAGGTGAAGTTATCACACATGTCTGCATGTAAATGAATACTCTTTTGACAAAGCATGTAAACATCTCTTTCAGAACAACCTCACAAAGAAGAGAAGGTAAATTTATCACTCCAGTTATGATTAATAATCATTGTGCTAAGGGGTTAAATAGAGATAGGAAAATAATAATTTCCTTTTCTTCTTAATGAAAAGGGAAGAAATGTGAGGTAGAGGGAAAGCTTTGGGCAGAGCAGCAAGAGAGAGCAATGAAAAAAGAAATTCAACGGGACCCAGACAGGGAAACTATGGAGAGAGACGGGGACCTTTCATGGAAGAAGGCAGGGATGTATTTTTGTAATCAAGGAGGTAGTACACCATGAAGGCAAAGTGTAATTTATGGGTTCTGGACAAAAATCCTGCAAAGCAGTCAGCCCCTACCATATTCCTCTACTCCTCCCCTAAATTGTTCTAAGTAATGGAGAAGTAGATCTTTCATGGTAACTGCAACTATCTGCATGAGACATTTTTGTAACAGCCACCTAAGATTAGCTTTTGTTTACAAATTCCTTGCAAGTCAAGGTGTAGTGCACACAATAACCTCATGCTTCAAATTTTCTAACAGTGTTATTTAATGTGCAGAAAATATCCAGTGCACTTCCTACAAAGAGTGGATTAGAGGATGCAGACCAACAATTTGCCTCATAACCAGAGAAATTTTACCAGATTTCTGACAGGGCATCACGTTCAACACTAAAACATACAATAAAATACTTCTTGCTCTAGACTGTAAATATTTTTTACAGGGACTTTGCTTTACTATCAGGGCTTGTGCAATGTTATTCTGCAAGATAATATCCAGAGTGGAAATACAAAACATTATTTCCAGGAAGACAGAGAACAATACTTTTATTTTTTCTTCCATTAGTTTCCATGACAGTATTTTAGATAAAGTTAAGGACTCCTGTAAAAACTGAAGCTCTTCTTTGTGGAATATTTTGTTGAAAATAGATGTTTGAAGATTCAAAGAAAACTGACATTTTAAAATTTCTCTTAGAACAGGAATTCCCACATTATTTACTACAAGACAAAAAAAAAAAATCTTGTTTAGATCTTTCTGGAATATTTCCAAAGATCTCTCCCATTATCTTGTATGCTTCAGAACATAGCCTCTGAATTTATCCCTTAAGTTTTAGATGAAGACTTACATTATCTTTCAGTCTTTGAGGACAATGTTTGCTTGGATGAAATCTGAATGAATGATTTCTGTTCCTTGATGATTTATGTTAATGTAGTCATATATACTTATTAATAGAATGATAGACTTAACCTGGGTGTATAGTGTTTTCACTCATGTTATTGGGTGCTTCTGCTCTGGATCCTTCTTCTAAGTTGGATTAACTCAGGGTGGAAGTATTTGTCTTTCTGTATTTCAGTTGAAAGATTTATAAATGAATAACGAATGTGGTCCATTCTTGCCTCATAGTTATAATATAGAAGCTAATTAAGTTGCTTACAGTTCCTATTGTAAGATCATTAATACACTTGAGGGTTTTATCAGCCTATTTATTTACTTATTTGATTTTGTTGGAGCAAGTTAATTCAGCAGCACATTTATCAGATAGCCAAAATACCTACCAGATAATCCAGTCTCTGTTATTCTCATCTTTTAACCTATAGCAGTGCAGATTGTAACTAAGCACTCTAAGTGTGAACAACAATCAGCACCAAAAGGTAACAGATTTTTTAACACCTTGTTAATAAGTGTGGAGCATGAGCAGCTTAGTGCACCTGTAAGATTCATCCAGCAGGAAAGACCTAATGCTTTCAGAGAAGACATAACACCTAAGAGGTGATGTATCTTAAGGTGTTATGGATAACATGGATGTAAGAAGGAGTTACCTAACTACACAACTCTGAAATACGTTAAATGTAATATAAAATTTGTCTCAGGCCTAAAGTAACAGTAGAAAAACTACAATAAGTCTTCTGGTTTCATCACAGCTTTACTTCGGGTAGACAGCCCTTGAAGCACTGATTTAAAGTAGGACTACTTTTAACAGATATTTGCATTTGTTACTCTCCTTTCTTGCATTCAGAAGAAAACAACACAAGACAATGTGGCTCCTGGAAATTTTGTCTATTCTAGAAACATCAGTGAGAGACAATCAAAGTAATTTATTTATATGTGGCACAATTCTTATCAATTTGTTTAAACTCTTCTAAAGGGAGAGAGCTGCCAGAAACTTCTGTGATACAAATCTGGGTGCTCCCACACAACTCCTTTTGCTGTACAGTTCAAACTCAACCAACTCAAACAACTCAAATCCTTTATTTGTTCTAGGTGTTGCCCTCTGTTTTTTTTTTTTTGATGTAATATTGTCAGAATACTCTTTGATCTTTCAACTTCCTTATTTATTTCTTTTTATCCCCCCTTCATTAAAAAAATATCAGCAAGGTGTTTCTGAATTTTGGTACAGTTGACTACTAGTGCTACAAATTTGATACCATCTCTGGTATCTTCAAGCTCTGTAGGCTTCAAGCTACAATTAAGTTCATCTCTACTTGCAAGAGAATTCAAATTCTATCAGAAAGCTTATAATCTAGATCCTCCCTTTACCCCTATTCTTTCTTGTTTTGTTCCAACACTGTACCTCCTTGCTACAATTCAATGACCATCTCTCTTGTCAGTTCCTGCCTCCTCTTACATCTCTCATATATCTCCAAGGATGAATCCTAAGAAAGATTTTATGTTCATGGTGCAACAAATCTGTGGAACAAGTCACAGTTTCACTCAGTTTCACTGTTTTCCAGGTCCCAGCTACAAATCCAATAAAAAAAAAAAAACCTTTGTCCTAATCTTTGGGATTCCTGTGAATAGTGTTAACAACAGTAATCTTAATTCATAGCTCTGTGCATGTGCATATATGTACACTGTCCAATATATACACAAATACACAGATAAAAAGGAAACCTGGCAGAGAGTTACCAATTTTTAGTTTTAAGTATAAAAATGTTGAATTAAAAAGTCTAGACAAAGTACACATTTGTCTTCCTCAGAGTTTCAATGTACCTAGGCATGTAATGTTTGAAATTATAATGACATAATGCAGCAACATACAATATTGCCAAAGTGATTTATATAGAAGATGCTCCATGTGTTAAATGCAAACATTGCTGCTGATAAAGTGATACACTGGAGTTGCTAATGAAAACCTAATTAAGCCTTAAATAAACAGATTATGGTTATGATGTGTGACAAAGAGCAGTGATGAAGAAAATTAAGCAGTCTCCTAGCTCCAGAAACTGTATCAAAACTTCTTATTTTCAAGAGGAAAGAATAATCCCAGCTCTGTGTGTTTCTTGGCTGCATATTGAATTAGTCAAGACTCTACCAACAAATCCAGAAAGGAGAGTTTCAAAATGGAAAGTATGTGCATACATCAACTAATTTTTTTTTTTTTTTTTTTTTATGGAATAATGGAAAAGAGGGTACCAATTAATTATGCAAATTTAGAAAAAGAAGCATATTATGTAAAATATTTAAAAGGCTCCAACAAATACGGATTTTTTGAAGAAGAAAATCATACTACTAAGTTAATGAGACAAAGTATCATGTAATATACACTATATGTGTATACACACAGCAAGAAAAATCCCTTCCATCCAAGGCTGAAAGGCAAAGTTTCAGGAGTTGGAACATCACTTTCAACCAGAGGTGACTCAGACCCTGCCTCACTGAGAACAATACAGCCATGTTAGGGCTATGATGACTATGACAGCAGGAAGCTAGCTAGCCAGCCCTGTGCACAAGTGGAGCTGGGACAGAGTTTCTCTATACTGGGAAGAGATCAAATGCTAAAGTCTTATCTCTTTTTCAAGAGGCCACAATGTAATATTTGAGTAACTTAAATGATCATATCTGGATAGCCCAAATAGGAGGTGCCTCCAGCAACAAGAGAAAGAGCATCTTTCCATTGAACACAGTTTCCCCTTCCTTAGGCTCCTATCACAGCTGAAGTCATAGTCAGCTTTCAATCTTTCCAGCTTTCTGTCATCTCATAGATTAAAGTGGAAAATAGCAGACTGAAATGCAGTATTTAATACCAAGTTAATACCAGACAACAAAATAATTCCAATATGAGTACCAAGGTGGACTAGACAAAGAAACAGAACACTTCTAAAATGATTAAAGAAATCTGATCATTTATCCTATAGAAAAATTATTCACTAAGGAAACAGAAGCAGAGGACCTGATTCTACAGGAAGGTACAAAATCTCAAACTGTTTTTCCCTGCCCAAGGAAATAAAACCAATAAAATATTAAATAATTCTTGCAATACTTTTACAAAAATGTCAAACATAGAGGTATATGCAGCTATTGATTTTAAAATAGATTTCAATTGCACCATTTCATATTAATTGTTCAACTGGTTTAAAACCTATCCTCTTCAAGTGTCAAGAACAACCAAACTGATTTTTGACCCATAGTATAGATCAGTTACTTTCACTATGTTTGAAAACCAGAACCTACATTTTACCATATAAAACAGCAAATTCGACTCTGGGTACCCCATTCCAGGGTCATCTGTGATAAGACTGTCTTCTTCAGGACACAGATGACTTCTGAACACCAGCAGGCTGATGTCTACATCCGTCTAACTGGTGAACCTCTTCTTCCCAGTGTTCTTATCTCTGACTCTGGTGACTTAAACTAAATTCTTTGCAGGAGGCTTATTTTTCAAGCATCTAGCATCATTTGGGAATCCTGAACAAAAAGCAATTTAATGACAAAAATTTTTTAAGTTACTGGGGAAAAGAATCACAAGAGAAACCCCAGCAACATATTCCTGACTAGCTGTAAACCATGATTTTATAAGAGATGAGGAAAAGACAAAACACCAATCAAATCATCAAATGCTGGGTTAAGTAAATATCCACACTTGGATTATAAGTATCCAGTTACAGTGCTCATCTCACCCTGGTGAAAACAGGACTCACCAATAAATTCTCTCAGTTGCGTACAAAAAGAGTTTGAGTGGCCCCTTCTGACTGGTCACTTCCAAAACAAAAAAAATCAGAGGGCTAGCTGTTTGGGGTTTTTTTGGTTTTGGATTTTTATTTGTTTGGGGTTTTTTTGTATAAAATGTTCTTGATCAAAAATAATATATTTGTACCTAAATAATAATTTCAGGGCAGGATTTCATGATTTTGGATCTGCTTTGACAGCTGCAGGATAGGACAGTGAAAATTAATCTCCAGTCTGAAATCACGCATACATGATTGAATGCAGTTTTAGTGTTCCTTCCAAGATTTTAGATTTTCAGACTCTTAAAACTCAGTGTAGATGCCCCACATAGACAAATACAAAGCAAGACAGGATCTTTGGACAATACCATTACTCACTGGGAGAGCTCTCCTTTGCCTAAGGTTCTTTACCCAAAGAAAATCCTTTTTGCCCAGACTTCAGGTATCCCTTATTAAGAGCTCTTTGTATAGAATTACTGAGGTTGTTTTTTGTTTTTTTTTTTTTTCAGAAGCACAATACTAATAAGTATAAGTAGAAAGAGGGAATGCACAAAGAGATGAAAATCCTTTTAGAGTAGACTTGGAAGAAAATTCTACAGATTAATCACCTCAAGCCTATTGCCATTCTGAAGAGGTTACCTACCATCATGCTTGGTTTTAATTAAAATCTATTAATGAGCTACATCCTTTACCCATTTAGACTTCTGTGCCAAGTATTTTCATTAAAGTACAGATTATTATAAAATATCAGATTAATCAGAAAAAATACTTCACACCAAAAGATGTTATCCTGAAGGGACTGATCCCTCTTGCGACAAAAGACTGTTAACTCATCAGTCACACAGAGGAAATGGCATCTAGTCTTACAAAAATATTAACATCTGTAAGGATAGGAACTGACACTGTTTTAATTAAGAGAAATGGTAAGACTGTCTTGTGAATATGAAAGAAATTAAAAAGTTTAATGGAGAAAGATTAAACTTACCTGAATGGATTTCAAGAATGAGATTTTGTTTGTGGGCTGTTTTTAATAGCTGGCATGCTTTGGAGAAGTTCTTTATTGGACATAGTTGGGGAATCTTACAATTCTGTAACCTAAGGCTTGTAGAAAGAAAGAATTCTTGATGAAATGGAGGTCTTTGGGAAGTCACATGGTCCAAGGAGTGAGAATTTTCATTCCATCACCTCTGACTTTTATAAATAGTTTTATCAAGTCTGCCTATTCAGCTACTGTGAGCTTAATACTTTCATAACGCATTTTACCTCGAATTTGCTTAAGACTGAGTTCAAGGTAAGTGAATAACAACAAAAAAAAAGTATTTCCTGAAGAGTGTGTGTTCTTGTTTTGGCTGCAATCAAGTTATTTTTCCTACTAGTATCTCATATAGTGCTGTGTTTTGGCCTTAGGATTAGAATGATATCGATAACACACTGACGATCCACTAATTGTTGCTAAGCAGGATTTATACTGAGTCAAGAACTTCTCAGCTTCTCACACTACCCTGCCAGGGAAGGCTGGGAGTGCACAAGAAGCTGGGAGAGGACACAGCAAGTACAGCTGACCAAAAGAAGCCAAAGGGATATTCCATACTATATGGACATATGTTGTCATATGTCCAGTATATAAACTAGGGGAGTTGGACATTGGGCACTGCAACTTGGGGATAGGCTGATCATCAGTCAGTCTGTAGCGAGCAACTGTATTGTGCATCTCTTGTTTTGCATATTCTATCATTGTTATTATTTTCACTTCCTCTTCTGTCCTATTTAACTTTCTTTATGTCAGTTCATGAGGGTTTTTGGGTTTTTTTTTTGTTGGTTGAGTTTTTTGGTGTTTTTTTTCTGTTTGGTGGGGGTTTTTTGTTTGTTTTTGGTGTTTTGTTGTCCTGATTCTCTCCCCCATCCCACTGCAAGGGTTTGGGGGAAGTAAGCAAGCAGCTGTGTGGTGCTTAATTGCCAACTGGGGTTAAACTGTGACAGTGTGACAGGTTTATGTCAGAGCATTAGAAGCATTTTAAAAAATATTTTAAAAAGTCCTAAGCAAAATTTGAAAAGCATCTAAAGATAAACAGATTGAACACCCAAGGTACTGGATGGGCAGCTGACATCCCCACCCTTGGGAAAGTAAGAAATATTTTACATATCTATTGGTAATTGGGAAAGCTTTCTCTATTCCAGAGAAATACTGCAAAAAGCACAATAAAAATCTATCAGTCCCTCCGAGATCTTGAGAGGATCCAATCCTGAAGGATTAAGTCCACTAAAGAGAACTGGGAGTTCAAGCTACCTGCTGCATTGGCATCCCCTTCATCCCTCTTTTTGTCTATTAAGACAGTAATTTAAAGTTACAGCTCTCCCACCTAGCTTTTAGATACCACTCCAAAAGATCATGAGCTTCTTACAAGTCCTGTACTATAAACTGCCAGCCCCGCCAAACATCTGATTTTCTAGCTTAGCTCAGACAGCCTTGGATAAGTAACTCAGATAAAAAAAAATGAACTCTTAGTCTCATTCTTAACTAATAATGATGATTTACTTCATAAAAATTACTATTTTTTGAAATGAGGCAGACGTAGAAGACAAATTTGAATCTTTTTGTGTTTAACCCAAGCAGAAATGATCCAACAGTAGAGTAGCCAGTTAATGCACTAATCCCAACCATGGAAAAATCTGCATCATGTTGCTACTGTTTACTTTAAAGTTTGTGGTTTGTAGACTTTTTTGTATCATCTTTCACCACAGACTAAGAAAAGTTTTGAAAGATTAAACATTTTCTGAACTTTGGAAAAAAATTTTCTAACCTTGAATTTAAAGTCCAAAGCAAAATCAGCCTGCATGTTTGTGTTTCCTAGACAAAAATGAGACAAATGCTCTAAGTAGTCCTACATTAAAACAAACAAACAAAAAAAATAAAAGGCCACCCAAAACTAGCTGAACAGTGAATAACATAAACCTTTTTCATATATACATTGATGAAAGGGTAACAAGAGATTATTCTGTTTTCCCAGTTAATGGCTTATGTACACTGGTGGTTTTAAGAGTATAATTGAAAGGGGAGGGGGAAGATAACAGGCTATTTAATGTTATACATCAGAAAAAAATATTCACCCTGGAGTATCTGGTTAAGGAAAAAGGTGTTGCCTCTAACTCCACCCATTTTCAGTAATGTCTGGATTAGTTCCAACGTGTTTTTGTTCAGACCTCTGTCAGCAATAAAAATGTTGAAGGATAACTTACTGCTGTACTAATCAGATTAAATAACAACGTGAAAGCAAATCTTGTCATATGTTCCAATAATTAGTTAATGCAACATCAAAGAAAGAATCAAAAATACATAGCTTCACACGCTTAAGAGCAGATTAACTCTCTAATTTTGACTCCGAAAATTTCTCCCCTTCCTCTCCATTGTTTGGAGATAGAAATTTTAAGGGCTAGATCAAAAAAAAAAAAACCCACACAAACTCAAAAAACAAATAAACGAAAATCAAAGCCAAGTATCAACACAGAGAAGATAGAAAAAGGCTAAAAGCTACCTAAATCCTAAACTGTTCATCACCTATACAGTTGCTGCCTAATCCTGGAAGTATCTACACTCAACAGGTGCTTCCCCAGTGGAACTTGTAAACTCCCAAAGTATCTGGATTTGCACACACTCCAAACTGATGCAGTCTGTGGAAGGAGGCAAGTGCCTGTTTCTGTGAGGCAGCTACACCAGCATGTTTAGGGATAATGAGGTTAATCCTGTAATGAATGCAAGTCTTTAAACCAAGTCTTAAACTGCCTTTAAAACAGCCCAGTTATTGGACTGCCACAAACACCAGGAGCTCACCAGTGGCAGTGCAGGCCCTTGTAGCCTGGACCCACCGCACCACCTCTGTCAGGGAATTTGTGATGGTGGGGCACCAGGTTAGCTTAATGATGAGAGTACACACACGAGACAGGATATCTTCCTTCAGCATTCTTCTAGTCCAACAGAGGTCAAACTCATAAAACTCATAGTTGGATTAGATGATCATTGCAGGCCCCTTTCAGTTGAACTAATCTATTCTGTTTGGACTGAAATGCTCAGATGTTGCTAAACTAGAGTTGGCAGCAGAGAGCTCTCATCCCTCTGTGGAAATCATGACACTATAAAACAAAGAGCATGTGGCTCACAGAGCCAATACTGTCTCTCCATTGTGAGCTGTGTGGTTCACCCTCTGGATTGTGTTGCCTGGCATACAACTTCTCTCTCTCTTCACTCCCTCCTCAGCCGTTCACTTACCACACAAAACATCTAGCAGTTAATGTTTTCAGTCCTCAGTACAGCTGTTACTGCAATCAAGGGCTTCTCATCACAGCAGACTGTGTCCTGTACCATGAAGTACTACTCATTGCTCTGAACTAAGTGGATGCTCCTGGTACATTTGGTTTTCTTGCATGGTACTAGCCAATATCACACAGTTTCTTGAGCCAGAGGAAAGTGTTGTGTGCAAGAAAGACTGCAGCTCTACCATTTGCTACTTGTAAAGATTCTTACTGAAAACCAGCCAGGATACTACCACGCAATAACACTCTGTGTAGTGTATGCATGCCCTCAGTGTGCACAGGAGGCATCCATGTAGAGTATCAAGCTGAGATGGTTTCTTTCTGCTGTGAGGTGCTGGAGTGGCTAGGCAAGCTGCCAAGAGAAACTCACTTCCATGGAGAACAGTTCCTTGCATGCCAGCTCTTAACAACTGTAAAATACATATCATTCCAATACTGAACTCATTTCAACTGGCTAACTGCTCTAGATACATAGTCATTAATAGGGTTTAACCTTGTTCTGGCTCTGCATTTTATAGAAAAAAAAAGATAATAAACAAGAAAAAGACTGAAATTCATACAGAAGCAAGAGATGAAGTAAAGATGTTACACAATTGTAATTATTTTAATCTGACTCTTCTTAAATTCCTGATCAATATAGCATTAGGAAGAAAGAGGACTTCAGTATTGAAGTTGTAATGTATTTTAATCCGTGGAGTCATTCCAATAGATTTAGAATTTTGTTTCCTCAATTTTGTCAGTTTTATTAACATATGACAGCCTTATAAAGATACACGTGAGTTCCTGGTGGTTTAGTTCCATTTAGGCTTGATTCTTTCTGACAACTTGGGTACTATCTTGGAGATGAATCATTGAACATATAATTTAGCACAGCAACATATTTCTTGAGAAATCTAAATGCCAAGTAGCACTGAGTGCCTCCTGACTATCCTGGACTTGCAGAGACATTCACAGGTATAGTACCTTGAAGGCCTGAGCCTAATGAAGTTTGCTCATGCGAGGATATAGAGTGCTTGAACCTGAATCTTAAGAAGGGCTTGGTTAATTGAGCTATTTAAAATATTGTGTCATAAATCAGCTGAGAAAACAGTTCATTCTGACATTTCCAGACATACAGAATGCTAAAGTACTTTCTGAAAATTCCCACATACGATCCTAACTGATATTAAGCACAGACACTCACAAAGATCAATTCTTTAAAAATTAAGATTTGTCCATAGCTTTTGATTGAGCTTTGTGGGGAAATGAAAACAAGAGTCAATAGACAGGAAAGGCAAGAACAGTAATCTTTTTCCAGCTTTTATCCTTAATTGAACTTAGATTCCCCTGTCTTGGATCTCAATTTAATGATTGAGCATCACTTAAAGCAAGTCATATATAATTTAGTGATGGCAGGAGTTGAAAGATAAGAAGCAACACTAGACTTCTCTTTGTAAATATTCTTTTCTGTGTTCCTAGAAAGTTATCGACAGTGCACTAATTCTCTTTGGAACTTTGGAACTAACTATAGCACTAGCAGAATTAGGGAAACTGCCCAGTGTGCTTCAGGAACCTACACTACTGTCATTTGGGTGAATTTTTTGCCCTTTTTCCCCACAAAAGTTTCAAACTTGCTATCCAGCTCACATAATTACTATGAAACAGATCAATTAGCCAACAACAACAACAACTAAATTTTAGGGTATTTAATGACCTGAGCTCATGAGATTTAAAGGACAACTTTCAACTCTAGGATTGCTTAAAACTCTGGCATACCTAAGATTATCAAAGTTGTCAGGTATATTGAAATAATATATCTGTAACTATGGCCCTTCTCTGGACTCACTCAAACAGGTTCATGTCTTCATCATCTGCTTCCCAAGGGAGCATACTTGCTTCCACTTTTCTCTATGATGCTTTCTTCCTATTAAAATCATTCCTTTGTATAAACAGGTAAATAGTAGAGATTCTGCCTGACCTTTTCTCATCTGAGGGGAGGCTTTTAACAAAGAAAAAAGGCCATTGCTTTAGTATTTCTTAACAGTATTTGTACATGGCAAGTTACTATATAGCCTTATCTGAAGCATCACTTTCTGTTGTTCAAATTAATGAGGACTGCACACCGCTTAAGCATCAACAGCCCTAAAAATGCCATGGTATCTATATTCTTTGTATTCCAGTACAATTGCTTAATGAATTTTACTTCTTTAATGGAAAAGTGGTAATTTTAGAGAGACTTCCACCAGAAACTAGGCCTTGTTTCATGGGTCTCAAACCTTTTATATAACTTAGTGGGCTGTTGCAGTCTAGAAAAGCCAAAGCTTGTGTAACAGTAACTCGGTTCCTCTTTGTGTAGGACAGAGGATTTGAAATTTTTTCCCCTTGCTTTGGGTTTGGAAACACCTAGTATTAGCTCTGTATTGTGAAACTGTTTTTTTCTCTATCAATGGAGAAAAACTAAATTTTACAAATAAATTTCCTATGATTGCTCCTGTCTTAAGACATAATGTATTAAGCCATTTCCAATATATATTATTTAAAATGCAGTTAAAAGAATAATAATATTCTGACTACTTTAAAAACAGCAATGCAGTAATTATATTAAGAAAAGGTGTGTTAAAAATAAATGGTCTGAAATTTGTCAAAATGGCATTGGTTGCAAGTGAGGTGGACAGGCTCTTCTATCTACAATGTCAAAGGAGGGTGAGTTTCCTTATAACTAACTGTCCAACTAGTGGTTTGTTTAAGACAGCAAACTTCATCATGCATAAATTATAGTTTAGTCTTGAAAACTAAATCTTCCGTTACACAATCACTTTTTCTCAGTCATCAGAAGACTTTAAAAAAAACCAGAAAATACTTTGTTTCTGCTAGCAAGGAATGGACAATCTGTCTGGTTAGCATTTTGTAATTAATGATGGAGCACTGGAACAGGCTGCCCAGAGAAGTTGTGGAGTCTCCTTCTCTAGAGACTTTCAAAACCTGCCTGGACATGTTCCTGTATGACCTACTCTAGGTGATCCTGCTCTGGCAGAGGGGTTGGACTGGATGATTTTCTAAGGTCCCTTCCAACCCTAACATTCTGTGATTCTGTAATGGACATTAAAATATTTTGCAGTTGTTAGAAATTACATTGAACATCAAGTGAGTCCATGTAGAATTTTGTAAATTATTTTCAAGGAAGGATAAGTAAGAAGAATAGAGAATTCCAAAAGCAAGTAAGGTCTTATTCTGTTTGAAATTTAGGACAAAAATGCATTCATAAAATGGTAAGTTTCAGCTCAGAAATCAAGAGATATTCTCTAGTCAAAAATACATCACCCTAAAAGAAATTGTGACAAAGTAGGAAAACAAAAAAAACCCAAAACTTCTTTCATTGGTATATAATAGCTCTAGAATACCTAACTTACTACCATTGATTTAAAGAAACAAAATTACTTTCATCAAATTCAACCCCAGTTTTTGATAATAAAAATCAACTTTTCAAGATCTTTTCAAACTTGAATCTAGACCAAAGGATAAATAGAGATTATTTTTAACTATTATACACAAAGGGAGGGGGGGGTTAAATGTAGGTGCACACTTAAAGAATTTTACATTAGTGATACAATACTGAGTTTAAGCACTTTTTCTTAAATGTTTTAAAACATCTGGACCATGTTATGTCTAATACTACCTCAAATAGTACCTCTGTATAGGCAGATCCAGCAGGACCAGTGACTCATCCAAACGAGGCATTGACATACCAAGGATCACTCATCAAACAGACCAGCTCCAGCAACGGTAAGTCCCTATTGGGAAAAGGAATCACGGCAAAAATAACCATCAAGGAGATCTTCCAGGGCCTTTTTGTGGCTTTTCTGAAGCTGGTTCAGCTGTGTCGGGCCGGCAGGTCGTGGGCGGGCTGCTGATGTGGAGTGGGCGGAGCAGCAGCACCAGCAGCTGATCCAAAAGAGGTGTTAACAGGACCTCAGCCACACACTATAAGAAGCATTGGGGAGGGCAGCATCCTAACAGTAGAAGAATAGTATGCTCCTTTCATCAAGCAAAATGGGTGTGGGAACCCATCCCAAGCTCCTGTAGAAGGATGTGACTGTGCAGGGAATACCACAGCCTCATACTGGTGACAGGGGCAGCCATGGGTGTAGCTGTGTGAGCAGGGAGATGATCCACTCAGCCAAGTAGTGCAGCTGCATGACAAGGTTGAAAGGCTGCAATCCCAAGTAGAAAGGCTTAGGAGCATTAGGGAGGCTGAAATAGAAATACACTGGTGGAGCTGGAGTCTGCCCTCACTGCAATGGCAAAGGGAGCGCCCACCAAATAGCACCCAGAATCAAGGGGTCCCTGAATCCTGCCCCACTCAGGTGGAAGACAGAAGTCTAAAGGAAAGGGGTGAGTGGAGGCAAGTTCATGGCTGTGGCAGAAGGTGAGCACCCTGTCATATGCCGATCACAGACCAGAGTGAGGTTTTGATTGTATTCTCAGGAACATAATTAAGACTCAAAATGGAGTCAAGTGCCAAGTGGCTTTATTTGCCTGACAACAAGTTAGCAAAGCAGAGAGAGAAAGGAAGAAAAGGGTCAGTTGCTGTAGCTACCACCCCAGAACTGCGGTGTCCTGGAGGTCTGATTCATTTTCAAGTCTGGTGGGAGAACGTTCCATCCGATGTTGGTTGTTCCTGCTCTTTTATTGGGTCATCCTGTTGAGTATTCACCCTTCTTTGAAGAACTACTTAGTATATTCCAGGAAAAGTTTTGCTTAACCACACCCACCACCTGGCAGTGGTATGCATGCCCAATACTGTCTCTGAAGGGTCTTAGGTAGTCTTCAGGGGTCTTGGGACCCCTTGGTCTTTCAAGCCCTGGGTCTTGGGCACATGCACAGGGGTTAAGTTGTAGTTCTCAAAATTAGCTCCATATTTGAGTTTGTACAAAGCCAGGAACTTCTAGCCTTGTGGTTCAGTCATTGCTCAGTTTGTGCTTTGATATCTACCCACACCGGTGCAGCAATGTTAAGACAAATAACACATAGTCTCTGACATGCCCTCCTTGTCTGCCTTGCCTCCTCAGGTGCCTTTGGGAAATGGGTGTGAGGCCCTGCTGGAAGACAGACTGTCTAATAGGGGTGTGAAGGATAGGCAACCTATACCAGAGGTCTTACCACAGTCAGATAAGCCTTCCAGCTGTATAACAAGCTCTACCACAAGGAAGAAGAGAAGAGGTCTAGTTGGAGACTTGCTCCAAAAGGGAACAGAGAGCCCAATATGCAGAATTGACCCTCATCATAGGGAAGTCTGTAGTCTGCCTGGAGCTTGAATCAGGGATATCACCAGGAAACTCCCCAACCTGGTGCGGTTGTCAAACTATTACACACTACTGATCTTCCAGACAGGTGGAGAGGAAGTTGCATCCCATAGTCTGAAGGGAATGAAGAGAGATTTAAAGGCCTTGGGACAGTTGGTGAAAGAGTCTGGAGTGCAAGTGATTTTTCTACCTGGATATTTGCTGGAAGGCCTACTTAGCCAGGTCAAGAGAGGTTCTCCTCCCCCTCTACTCTGCCCTGGTGAGGCTGTATCTGCATTATTGTGTCCAGTTCTGGACCCTGCAGTTCTAGAAGGACAGGGAACTGCTCAACAGAGTCCAGTGTAGAGCAACAAAGATGATTAAGGGAGTGGAACATCTCTCTTATGAGGAAAGCCTTAGGGAGCTGGGTCTGTTTAGCTTGGAGGAGACTGACTGGTGACCTTCTTAATATTTATAAATATGTAAAAGGTGAGTGTCAGGAGGAGGGAGCCAGGCTCTTCTCAGTGACATCCAATGATAGGACATAGGTAGAAGCTGCAACATAGGACTTACCATGTAAATGTAAGGAGAAACTTTTTCATGGTGAGGGTGATGGAGCACTGGAACAGGCTGCCTGGGGAGGGTCCTTCTCTGGGAATATTCAAAACTCACCTGAAGTCATTCCTGTGTGACATGCTCTAGGTGATCCTGCTCTGGCAGGGGGGTTGGACTAGATGATCTTTTGAGGTCCCTTCCAACCCCTAACATTCTGTGATTCTGTGAAATGCAGTATTAGATTTGTTGTTGTTGTTGTTAAACAGTGGTAAACAGTTTTCTAAATATTAATTCTGCTAAATCAAAGCATCAAGTGAAGATTATTGTACATGTGTGTTTATTTTATAAAAACTAGAGATATTGAAGTTAATTGTAAATAATGCAGATCATTATAATTTAATTCAGCATTTGAAGGCAAAGCTATACTATGTAGAAAATTAAATTATATACTAGGCACTTATCTAAACTGTGAATCAGAAAAAAACCCCACACTACAAATACTCTTGCAGCTTTTTTCCCTTTTTCCAGCAGGGGAAGAAAAAAAAAAAAAAAAAAGTTATTTACTTCTCAGGGAAATACTACTGGCCTTAGGTTTGAGAGGTGAAAACAGTGTTACTGTCAAAATGGAAGACTTCTGGGAATGAACAGAAACATTCTCAGATATTAGTGTGAAACCTGTGGAGGTAAAATGTATGGAAAGGCACATCTAGGGTTTGGTGACAGGTGCCTGTGGTTTCAAGATTGTAACTTCAAGTGAGAGCACAAGAATTAAATATAAGTTCCATGGTAAGCACCTAATATCTGTGGATATAACTACTGGTTTTAATTACACTGGACTGAACAAGATTGTATCGGCTTTAAGTTTTGTACACGTGCTCCAGTGGCTGAAATATAGGCAAATGGACATAATTTCAAATGCATTATTCATCCAAATAAGCAATACTACTGATGTTTTTTCTGCCTGTCAATAAGAATCTTTATTTGTTTCAGAAAAGTACTCTCTTACTTTATGGATTAAAAATTAACAGCAAAGAAAAAGCAATCCTTTATTTCCACAACAATACTCTGAATGATATGTTCATTAATTCAGTTAATGTTAGCTAGGTTCAAGGCACCCTGGAATAAGGTCACAAAGAACTTACATGAAATTAAATGTCTTAGCAATTGTATTACTTTACACACACTAAGGAAAATAACAATAATTAAAAAAATTATTCTGCACTTCAAGTTCTCTCAGGATTACAGAAATTTAGAGGAAGATCCTCAAGCAAGTTTGACAGAATTTCAGAGGAAGTTCTTTTAACGAGTTTAACAGAAAATAAGAAGTTTGAATGTTCCAGGATAAGCCAGATTCTAATGTCAGTTGCCCAAAATTTCCTCTAGTTTCATAAAGTCATAGAATCACTTACATTGAAAAAGACCATTAAGGTCATCAAGTCCAACAGTTAACATTTAAATTTAATACTATAAATTTAAATTTAATACTATAAATTGAAATTTAATACCATGAAGTGAAATTTTTGTTTACCTCAGTCTGAGCAAAATCAGAATCAAATTCTGTCCCAAGTTCAGGAAGTCTCTTATTGCCTCAAATAAAGGAAAATTTGGAGGGAAATGAGGAGAAAAAATGTGCAGACACAGAAAACACTTTCATGTGTTTTTATATTTGCTAATCAGTGAAATTCTGATTTATTATTAGAGACTGATAGGAGTAGGGTATTACTGCAGGGGTTTTATTTTCCTAGATGAGAAACTGAAGAGGAGGAACTCATTTTGAGGAACAGTAAATATATGGAGGCAGGGAGCAAAACCTATTGCAGATCCTGGTGGAGGAAGGATTTATGTCTAGTCTACTGGGACGTCAATGGAAACAATAAAGAAAAAATGGGAGACACTGGAAGAAGCAAGATGAAGAGAGAGATGTGGAAAGAAAAAACTAAGAAGTCAGGAGAAATTAATTAAATGAGAAAGAGAAGTAGCCTTTGAAGCTCATGAAAAGAACAGAAGTCTGCTGGGGACTGCCTAGGAACAGAAAGCAAGAAAAGCACAGGGCCCACCTCCTTTAATCTGGTTTTACAAGAAAGTGAGCATGATTAGTACAAGCTTACTAATGAAAAGCAGAAGACTATTTTCCTTAGGTCTTTAGGCATAAAATAAATCTGACTAGCAGGATGGAAGAGCACTTGTATTTGATAGAGGTGGGATGGCTCTTACCAAGCTGGTGGCATCATTGACCTAGGACCTAGGGTTTTTTTAACTTCCAGGATCAGCCAAAAGGTGGAAGAGATGGAGGAAGAAGAGAATGGCTCACAGTTATTTCAGTGAGGGGAGAGGAAAGAAAATACAAACTTTAGATTCTTTTGCCTGCTGTGAATACCTCATGGTTCTTTAAAAATTAAGCTTATTGTTCAGTGTACCAACTAAAATGTTAGTGCTTGCACAGCACTGTGAGAGCACATCAGATGATTAGGAAAGTACATGACAGGTGTTGAGAAATATTCATAATAAGTGGGGCAGAAAAGCACAACCCAAAGGCATTCTACAGGGATTAATACCGTGTTTGAAGTACATTTAGCACTTCACTGAATTAACTAAACAATAATTACATATAAACTGAGCAGGTAGAACAAAGGGCGTCAGTATCATAAATAGCAGTAGGGACAGTATAGAAGATAGAACATTATTCCTATCTTGATAAACAGGCCTCAATCTGAATACATTTTTTTCATCCACAGACCAAACTACACATGCTGAATATGTACTGAAAAACATGTCAGAAATATATGCTTTTAAAACATTTTTAAATGCCTTTGAAAGAAAAAAAGAATATAACCGGGATTACTGAGTAGCAACAGGAAAGTGATTTTCACTTCTCCTTATGGCATGATAAGACCAACACAAGCATAATGAGTAGCAATGGGGGTTCATGTTACACAAAAACATTACTGAGAAATCACAAAGGGTGCAGAAAAGTATTCAAAGCCCAGAGAAAATGCCTTCCTGTGGGAGATATAAAGAATTCAATCACTATAGTTTATGCAAAAGAAAGTTAATGACAGTGGTTTCACACAGTCCTAGAGAGAAAATTTCTGTTATTAAGGCACTTGGTGAGCTATAAGAGAAAAGAAAGGCAAAGAAACAATGTCTGGAAGCTAAAACCAGACAAATCCATTAGGAAAACACACATGATTTTAATACTGATTAATGAGTGGAAAAACAATTATCAGAGGAAGTGATAGATTTTCTTTCTCTGTTGATCTCTTCTCATTAAGACTGGGTTTCTAGAAGCTAAGCTGTAGCCAAGCCAGTTAATGGACAGAGGAAAAAAATAGCTGGTTATCAGCTGCATAGCTATTTACTGATCCTTCTAGACTTAAGCATTCTAAATCCTTGAATGCATCTCAGATTTGGGAGATTAGCAGAGCAGTCTTAGAAGGCACTCACTAGTCCTTGCCTCACTGGTCTTTGGAGGAGTGTGATGGGTGGAGGGAGGAGTATTTTGTCCCAACAATGGACAAGCAACCTTCCTTGGTGAACTTCTGCTGCCCATTTGTATTTCAAATGATAGCAGGCTGTAATGCTTTTGTGGTGACAAGAAGGTAAGACCCACTTTGAAAATAATGACAGTTTGGGGAAAGTTATTCTAATTAGGTAGGTAACCACTGCTTTAGATACAGAGGTCACCATATGACTTGACAGGGGAGGGAGAAGTCCACTTCTTACTGACCTTTACAGTTACTGCAACAGAAGGAAAATTATTCCTAAATGTCTTTCTTCCAGAGATAGCTCAGACTGGAATGTCCTTTTCATTTACATAAACTTATGGAACACATGAATTACAGAAAGTATGTATTTTTTTAAAGTAACGTGTCTATCCAACATGACCCATCTCCAGGTTCTTTTCCCTTGGGAAATCTATCACACGGGCAGCTAGATAATTAAGGACAACAGTTGTTTTAATTATGAATGTCTTTGTTTTTATCCATCTTAGAAAAATCAGCTTTAATACATAAGTGTTTGTTAAGAAGTGTCTCTCAATGTCAGTTGTCCACAGAAATTTGTTTTTACAACAGCTAATGACATAGCTTTAGCTTTTTAATGCAGAAGATTTTGCCTCTCTTGTTCTATATATGGTTTATTAAAATGACAATTGTCATCCAGCTTGGGATATAAAATATTCTGGGTGTGTTTCTCAGGATAAGTTTTCTTTGAGAAGAGATATGAGAATGACGCATGAATAGGCATGAATGACACTAAGATCCAGAACTTGGGAAGAATGAAGGAAGACTATATATATTCGTGAGGGTGCATGTGAAAAACATTGTTGCCCAAGTTATCTTTCCCTCCCTTTTACCAGTTAGATAAAAGGGGGCAGACAGAAATAGTTGAATAATGAATAACAACTCCTGGTTTTGTGGCTGGTGCTGTCATGAGAGTTTTGTTTTCTTATGACAATCAGACATTCTTTGATGACTCTACCCTCTTAGGGAGGGATAGAATACACCTGTTTCAAAGACACATAGGAATCTTTGTCATTAGGCTGGCCAACTCAGTGAGGTGAACTTTAAACTCAAGGACTTGGGGGGGTGGGGTCCAAGATGGCAATGCTTGTGCCATTGCATCCAGCTGTGGAATAAGGCAGGCCCATCAGAGCAGTGACAATTGCTCCTTAGCTGCTTTCTAAGATGACAGCCAGAAGGCCAGCCACCTCAAGGGTGTGTATGACTATGGTGGTTCCTCTTGCACTCCTTCAGGGAAACCTTCTTGCCCATACAGCAACACACACAGTATGGGGAATAAACAGGAAGAACAGTTGCAAGGCCCTGATCTCATTGCAATTACTGAGACATAGTGGGATGACTTGCAGGACTGGAATGTTGTTGTGGACAGCTATCTACTTTTTAGAAAAGATAGACCATCAGGGCGAGGTGGTAGAGCTGCTTTTTACGTGAGAGAGCCACTGGAATGTATGAAGCGCTGCCAACTGGTGGGATGAAGAATGTGTTGAAAGGTTATTGGTAATAATTAAGGGGAGGGGTAATATAGGTGACACTGTTATGGGTGTTTCCTATGGGCCACATGATCAGGAAGAGGAAGTCATTGAGGTCTTCTACATACAGCTGAAAGTAGACTCATGATCACAAGCCCTGTGGGATTTCAGGCATCCTAATTGCTGGAAAGGTTACACAGCTAGGCACACATAGTCCAGAAAGTTCCTGCAGTGCACTGATGACACCTTTCAGACACAGGTGGTAGAGGCGTCAACAAGGAGAGGTGTGCTTCTGGAACTTGTACTACAAACAAAGAAGGTCTGGTTGGGGATGTGAAGTTTGAAGGCAGCCTTGGATGCAGTTCCCTTGAGATGGTAGAATTCAGGATCATGCAAGGATGAAGCAGGGCAATAAGTAGGATTGCAACCCTGGACTTCATGAGACCTAACTTTGACCTCTTCAAAGACCTATTTGAGGAATCCCATGGGTTAGGCTTCCAGAAGGGAGGGGTGCCCAAGAAAGCTGGTTAGTATTCAAGCAACACTTCCTCCAAGCTTGAAGATTGGTGTATCCCTATGAGTTAAAAATGAAGTAGAGGAGGCAGGAGACCTGCATGGATGAGCAAGAAGCTTCTGGAAAAATTCAAATGGAAGAAGGAAGCTTACAGAATGTGGAAAAGGGGACTGGCCCCTTGGGAGGAATACAGGAACAATGCCAGAATATGCAGGGATGCAATGAAGAAGGATAAGGCCCTCTTGGAATTAATGGTGGCAAATAATGTAAAAGACAACAAGAAGGGCTTGTTGGGACCCACTGCTGAATGGGGTGGGTACCCTAGTGATGGAGAAAACAGAAGAAAAAGTTACTGAATATCTTCTTTGCATCAGTCTTTACCGCTAAGACCGTCCCTCAGGAATCTCAGTCGCTTCAGGTAAGAGAAAAAGTCTGGAGGAAGGAAGACTCCCTCTTGGTCAATGAGGACTCAGAGATCATTTAGGCAAACTCAACAACCACAAATCCATGGGCCCCAATGGGATGCACCTGCAAGTGTTGAGGGAGCTGTTTGATGTTCTTGCTAAGCCACCCTTCATCTTTGAAGGGTCCTGGAGAACAGAAGAGCTGCCTGAGGACTGGAGAAAAGCCAGTGTCACTCCAGTCTTCAAAAAGGACAAGAAGGAGCACCCAGAAAACTACAAGCCAGTCAGCCTCACCTCCATACCTCCATCCCTGGAAATGTGATGGAAGAGCTCATTATGGAGATCATCTCTAAGCATGTGAAGAAAAAGAAGATTATCAGGAGTAACCAGCATGGAAATCCTGCCTGACCAATCTGATAGCCTTCTGTGATGGTGTGACTCACTGGGTAGATGAGGGGAGAACAGTGGATGCTGTGTACCTTGATGTCAGCAAGGCTTTTGACACTGTCTCCCATAACATCCCCATAAGTAAGCTCAGGAAGTGTGGGTTAGATGAGTGGACCATGAGATGGACTGAGAACTGGCAAATCACAGAGCTCAGAGGGTTGTGATCCGTGGTATGGAGTCCAGTTGGAGGCCTGTAGCTACCAGTGTTCCCCAGGGATCAATACTGGGCCCAGTCTCATTCAACATATTCATCAATGACCTGGATGAAAGGATGGAGTGTATCTTCAGCAAGGTTGCTGATGATACAAAACTGGGAGTATTGGCTGGCACACCAGAAAGCTGTGATGCCATTCAGTGAGACCTGGACAGGCTGGAGAGTTTGTGGAGAGGAACCTAATAAAGTTCAACAAGGGCAAGTGTAGCGTCCTGCGTCTAGGGAGGAATAAGCCCATTCACCAGTACAGGTTAGCAGTTGACCTACTGGAAAGCAGATCTGTGGAGAAGGACATGGGTCCTAGTGGATGGAGAAGTTAACCATCATCCAGCAATGCGCCCTTGTGGCGAAGAAGGCCAATGGTATCCTGGAGTGCATTAAGAAGATTGTGACCAGCAGGTAGAGGGAGGTTCTCCTCCCCTTCTACTCTGCCCTAGTGAGACCCAATCTGCAGTACTGTGTCCAGTTTTGATCTCCCCAGTTCAAGAGACAGGGAACTACTGGAGAGAATCCAACAGAGGGCTACAAAGATGACTAGAGGTGTGGAACATCTCTTTTATGAGGAAAGACTGAGAAATCTGGGGCTGTTCAGCCCAGAGAAGAGAAGGCTGAGAGGGGACCTTATCAATGCTAAACGGTGTCTGTGAAAAGGATGGGGCCAGACTCTTCTCAGTGGTCCCCAGTGATAGGCCAAGAGGCAAAAGGCACAAACTAGAAGACAGGAAGTTGCACCTGAACATGTGGTAAAAACTTCTTCATTGTGATGGCGACAGAGCACTGGAAAAAGCTGACCAGAGAGGTTGTGGAGTCATCCTCTTTGGAGTTATTCCAAACCCACCTGGACATGCTCCTGTGCCACTATAGGCAAACCTGCTTTGGCAGGGAAGTTAGTCTAGGTGATCTTCAGAGGTTTCTTCCAACCTCTACCATTCTGTGATTCTGGGTGACTCTGAATGGTAGTTCTGCCACCATTTTGTTTTATCTGTAAATGTAGCTGCAGTCATTTAGGCTGTCAGAAAGAGCAGACTATATCAAGGTTTCAAAAATATTTTGTTTACTAATCATTCTACTGATTGTGCACCATTGAACTGTAAGAAAGGACATTTTCAAAGGAATAAAAATGAAACTCTCATTCCGGAATTAGTGAGAGAAGACACCTGCCTCTATAATGGACTCCATGGCTTTGAAATGTTGATTTTTAACATTGTATTTAACCCAAAATAGTAAAAAATGAAGCATTATAACAGCTGGTGCATGTTTTCTAACTGATTTAATTGACTATGCCATTTGAGACATGAATGACACTTTAGCTGACAAAGTTCACTATAAATTCAGCTGCTGGCAGTGTAATTATCCCTCGTCATTTATTCATCCCTATGTTTCCAAGCAGCAAAATTTCTGTGGTTTTGCAGATGTGATAGTTAACTGTGTTTTTTTTATACAGGATGCTACCTATGGTTCTTTCTGTCTGTTTGGTTTATTTAATACAAAACAATGATTGAACCTGGTATAGTAGGAAGACTACTTTCTTCCTAGAATAAGAGATACAGTGTTGAAGAGAAGAACCTGGAGCAACTACCTTTTACAAATATTTCAATGATATCCAAGGAGTAAAGGAGAAAGTTGAGTCTTGTCTGACAAGAGTATCCCAACAAAACAACATATGACATCTCTGCTATCTTCAGTGAAAAAATAGGTCAATTTGAATTTCAACAATTAGTTTTAAATATTAATTTGCATTTTTGAATGAAAATAAAGTATAGGGTGGTAAATGCTTGTCTGCATGGAATAGTTAGTGCAGTGCAATTACACTGCAGTGATTTCTTCACACTAACTCCAAGCCTGGAAAAAACCTCACTCTGTGCTGAGGGATCATACATCTCCTTCTAGATAAGTTTGCATCCTTTCTGTATGTGTAGAGGAGCCTTGGGAGATTAACCTTACCAGGCTAAAGCTAACCTTTGTGAATTTAATTTACAACTGCTTGTGTGCTGTGATTTAGTAGCTGTCCAGAAAGAAAGTGGTGCTGTAAATTATTTCCCTCATTTACTGTAGATTAACCGGTCTGTGAAGACAAACTGTAAGTCACCTGGGTACCTTTGAAATTTATACTCACATGTTTAGCTTCCCAGAACAACCACTGTCTTGTCATACTCAGACATAACAATCAAAGTCTTGACCTTGACCAGGGTCTAGGAAGCAACAGTTACTCAAAATCGATCTTTAGAGATACTCAAAGGCAGAAAATGAGGTTTTGGAGCAGATTACTTTCCAAGAAACCCCTGTAGGTTCCTGGTTGTGCTAGCTACAGAGGCAGTAATCACAAAAAGATACCTAATAGTTCATGCCATTGATTTACAACACTAGACAATACAACATTTTGTGAAGCATTTTTACTGGTCAAAAATTTAATCATAGAATCCTAGAATTATTATGGTTGGAAAGGACCTCTAGGATCATAAAGTAACTTTAATCTCAGCATCACCCTAACCACTAGATCATAGCCTCAAGTGCTGCATCTACTCGGTTTTTAAACACCTCAAGGGATGGTGACTCTACCACCTACCTGGGCAGCCTCTTCCATTGCCCAACCACTTTCTCAGTAAAGAATTTCTTTCTAATATCCAATCTAAACCTCCCCTGAGGCAACTTGAGGCCATTTCCTCTCATCCTATCATTAGTAATCTGGGAGAAGAGACTGAGACCAGCCTCACTACAACCTCCTTTTAGGTAGTTGTAGAGAGCAATAAGGTCTTCTCTCAGTCTCCTCTTCTCTAGACTAAACAACCCCAGCTCCCTCAGCCTCTCCTCATAAGGCATGCTTTCCAGACCCCTCACCAGCTTCGTTGCCCTTCTCTGGACCCGCTCCAG
>JANIJG010019441.1:0-10018 GCA_024611175.1 Megaceryle torquata
CTGTCAGAGCCAGAAGGTCTCCCCTGAGCCTCCTTCTCTCCAGGCTGAACAAGCCCAGGTCCCTCAGCCGCTCCTCAGCACCCTTGTGCTCTAGACCCTAAAGCACACACAGCAGTTTCATTCTTGTGTATTAACAAAATGTGAGCTGCCAACCCTGCTCAAAGTGTTGCCTGTAAATTGAAAGCTCAAGCACTGGGAGACAGGCTGAGCTGAGGTCTCCTGCTCATGTGAACTCTGGGTTTTGTTTTTTAGCACTGGATGTGTGTGAGAAGTGGGGGGAGCTGCCCCCTCTGCAGCCCAAACACATGCGAGAGGCGGTGAGGAGGCTCAAGTCACGAGGCCAGATCCCCAATTCCAAATACAAAAAGATCATCTTTCACTGAATTCTCCCACGAGAAGAGAGAAGTGGAAAGCAGCCTCCTGTGGAGAGCCTCACAGCAGTTACAGCTCTGAGACTGAACTTCCTGCAGGGGTAGTGAGGGTAGAGGGGAATGGAGGGGGAGGCTTCCTGCCACCACAGCTCAGGTCTGGCTTGTGATCCCAGCACCAGGCAGGAGCCAAACCCCTAACCCTCAGCCTTGGGCTCCTCTGTGTCAACAGCACAGGGACAGGAACACTTAAGGTCTTCACCCCCCAGGGTCATCTTCTGCGGGCAGAGATGCAGCGGTCTCGCGGCAGAGGAGGGGATTTCTTTTGTACATTAAAGTTGGTATTGTATTCTTAGTCTTGCTGGGAAATGCTAATTGTGTAATGGTGTTTGTGTGACTCAAAGGAGGGGGAGTGCAACCTGATGATCTGTCTCGACCAACCCTGACATGTTCCTGAAGCTTCACCTTGCCCAGGGTGTGTATTGTTCCAGGAGCATAATCTGAAGTCAGCACGGGGTTGTTTTTCCCCAAATGAGTCTAGAAAACTGTACAATGACGAAGGTAAAATGGGGAAAAAAATAAAGGCTGAGCCTGGAAGGAGGTTAACAAGTTTAATTTCTTTTCATGGTTCATAGAACCAATAAATGCAGGAGTGGAAATACACTGCGACAAAGTTCCAACACTGCCTAAAACCCCAGTTCAGACCTGCATGTGACCCCCTGCAGGTGCAGCAGGCCCCCCGGAGCACGCTGCTCACCCCCTAGAAGAGATGCTGAGGCCATGTGCTGCTCTTCCCAGGGTTAACGTCTGGTAGCTAGGTGAAGGATGAAGTTGACTCGCATTGTAACACAGAAAGAGTCCTTAAATAAAAAGCTCTACAAAGTAAACTTTGCTAATCCTCAGCACTGGAGATAATGGGAGTTTGCCCTCCCTGGGGAAGGGGAGGTGAGCTGTGTTGTACAGTACTTCTTACCGGTATTTAAAACCAAAACAAGGGAAGTGTTTTCATTCTTAAAACACAACCAGGTGGTTTGAATTGCTGGAGGAAGGAATTTGCTGTAAACAACCCAGCCCTGTTCAGTCTGTGCACGTGGGAGGTTGTGGTAAGGAGCTGTGTGACAGGGCAAGTAGGCACCATGGCCACGACAACCCTTTGCACCCTACTTGTGTCCCAAGCTGGCTGGAGATGAAGCCAGACACCTCCTCAAACCAAGAAGTCACGAGAACAAGCTAAATGAAACCTCACATTTTCAGGCAATTAGTGAGTAAGAAGTAAGAATCCCATTACAACCACATAAGGCAACCAGTCTTCTATCTCTGGCTTCATGAAGGAAGAGGGAGCAAGCGCAGAAGCACAAAGGTTTGACTAAACCAAGCTGAGGTTTTGCTCGCGTGGGCTTTGGGCCACGTGGGACGGTATTTCAGAGAGCTGTTCCCGGCTGGGTTCGTTTCACAGCTGCTCTGGACACCGTGATGCTTTGCTACCTCCCTTCTCCCTGGCTGTGCAAGCTGCCTGCAGCAAGAGTCTCGTTTACTGCAGGATAACTTGTGTTTTCAGAAGCCCTGCTGCTGAAGGCTATGCACGAGGCAGCGTTGGTGAAGGGAATGCCCGCTGATGCTTAAAAAGTTAAAGTGCATTTTCCTCTCGAGGCCAGGCCTGACAGGCTGCTCGAGGGCATTTTCCATCACAGCACCACAGATCTGCCCCGTCAAAGGCTGCGCCGAGGAGGGGATGGGGCACAGAACGTGCTCCGGAGAAACCAGCCAGGCTGCCCAGCAGGAACGAGGAGTGATCCTCTCCCATGAAGGAGGGAAAGCCACCAGCAGAAGTCACAGCACCCAGAGCCCACCCAGGGATGAGCATGAAGCCTCCCCAGCTCAGCTCTGGTGCTTCCACCAAAGGCAAGTCCTCATCTTAATTCACTCGTGGCTGCCACCTGCTTCCCAAGTGTCTGGAAGGAAGCTCAGGGCCTCGCTGCCGCTGTCATGTCTGGTTGTAGGCCCTGGTCAGTCAGGTCTTGGCAGAAATACTGGAGGCTGGCAGCACAGCCTGCCCCACGGCTCTGTCCAAACCAAGCATACAAGGACTAACTCCAACAAGTGCCATTCAGAGCTACCTTCAGTCTAACGGAGCCAAACACGGAATTGAGATGATGATCCTAAGAGTGAGAGCTGGTTTAGTCACTGTCCCTCTCTTACAGGCCAAGGGAAAGCTAGCAACCACAAGAATTCCCTCTTGGCTCCCTGCAAACCACAGACAGTGGTGCCTCCCCATCCTGCCTGGCCCTGACAACCCATCCCCGTTTCCCCCAGAGCAAGAGCAGAGCTGAAGTGATCTCAGGAGCGCATTCTACAGCTGGGCAAAGGGATAAGGATATGAGAGCACAGTAGGGAAAACAATCTTAGCTCCCAAGTTATTTGCTTGTTCTTGGGTAGTTTCCAGGCCTCAATTCATCACGGCTTGTAAGTCAGAGGCTGCTCCTTGCACAGTGGGCAGGATTAAAATCTTGTATTACTTTAGCTAAACTAGTTTCAGTGGAGTAATGTTTACCAGGGGGGAGGGTAGAAAAATCTATTAGATTAAAGTTTTGGGAAGGGTGTTCAGCTAAAAAAACCCAACCCCACAGCAAGGGTTATCTAACCTTTACAGACAAGTGAAGTTTTCACCAGATTAATAAAGGAGAATCACACATCCTCTGTCACCTCTCCTAGCGCTCAGGGGGTGTCAATTATGACCCGTTTCACATGCACTAAAAAGCCCATTCATAAATGACATTTCCTTTTTTACTCTTTAAAAATCAGTGTTTACTTCATCATTCCCCCCACCACACCCGCAGAGGCTATTTCTTTGTAACTTAACCCAATCACTGACCACAGGGACTCCTCTTCAGGGAAGCAGCACCAGAAAAGGCAAGAGTACAAACCACGCTCAACCCAGCAGCTCCTGTTTCATCTCCACCCCAGAGAGAGCAGGTAATAGTGTCACCTTCACCCAGGTAATAGTGTCACCTTCACCCAGGTAATAGTGTCACCCTCACCCAAGGGGTCCTGGTCAGCACCTTCTCCTGACACACACCTATATCCCCATGAAAGACATTTAAGACCAGGCAAGAGCTCAGTGCTAATAAAAACACACGACCGTGTAAGGAACACAGACGGCGATTTCCTTGTGCGGCCAGCATCGCTTCCCTCCTCTCTGCTGGTGAAACTGGTCTATAATGGTTTGAGGACAGTGTACACCCCAAAGAAAACACATAGGTTGTCTCAGTCTGTGACTTTAACTTCCTTCACCCCTGTTCTTTGAAAGTAAAATTAAAAGAAAGTTTAAACAGTGCTTTGTAGTGAAACAGAAAAAATCCTCAGTATTTCTGCACCAATAAAGCCAAACATCGCAGGATTAAGTGAGAATGACCAAGGCTAAGTCTAACACACTACCAAATGGGGCTTGACACAACAAACTGCTGCTGGAAAAAGAAGTCTGAAGGATTTTCTTCACCATCCTGACCCTGTTCTTGGGGAAACAGAACTGCAGCCCCTGTACCGCACGGGGAGAGATCCCTTCTGCAGCTCCCACACCCACCGGCTCCTCCGTTTGTCACACGACAGCACATGTGCCTTCACCCGACAGCTCAGAGCAGGGCTTTTTCCTGCCATACCCATTCTCTGTCACTGCTGACGCGGTGACATCGCTATGCTCCTCTGGCTGCGTCCTCTGGCACGCACAATTGGGCAAGAGCACGACAAGGAAGGCTGAAAGAAGCAGAAACCTCAACACAGAGCATCTCTAAGTGCTAGCGTGACAGGTGAAGGCTGGTAGCACGCTGTTACTACAACCTATGGATAAAGTGACATGGGGTGTGCCCCCCAGCTTCTGACCTTGTGTGTGTAGACTGACCACGGCCCCGGTGCAGTGACAGAGGCAGCACCAAACTGTCAGGACAGAGGAAAGTGGCTGCAAACAGGTAACTCCTCCTCATTCCTCCCCTGTTGCTCAGCCAGGCCTGCCTTCCTTTCTCCCTCTTTCAAGTTCACTTCACAGTCACAGTTGGTTTCCATTCTTTGAGACAATCAGGCTCCAGGAGGATGACCCAGTTAGCAGCAAGGTGATGAAACAAGCTGCCTTAGTGCTGGTGGTGGGCTCCACTCCTCCGGAGCAGCTGCAGCCTGCACCTTCACTGTCAAAGCTGGAAGAGGGGGTTGTATTTCCTGATCTCCTGCAGCAGGCGAGCCTTGTCCATGTTGGCTTCTGCGAGGGCTATTTTCATGGTCTGAAGCTCTCTTTGCAATTCTGGCACTTCCTTCAACTACAAGAGACAAACAGAGGAGAAACCAAACAGGTGTTTCCAGAGGTAAACAGCAGAGCAGCTCTGACTGCAGCGATCTGCTCAAAGGGGAGAACCAAAACAGGAGCTTTTGAGGTGAATTACACTACGTGACACAACCGCACAAAGCTCACTGACAAGGTGACTCAGTTTGAGTTGCGGGACTAAGCATTTGCCAACTGGTGCCTGCTGACTTCCAGAGCTGTCATTAGATCCAGCTCAGGCTGCCACTGATGGTTGTCTAATGGCTATTTTCTCCCAAGACTTCCCCTCACAATTTCAGGCAAAAAGGAGGAGGAGAAAGCCTCTGCATTAAGTGGAAAAGAGAAAGAGGAGAAAGGAAGTGATGTGTCACCAGCTGATGAACAGAACCCAAAGTCACAGACCAGTTCCATTGTCTAGTCAACAACATTGCTCCCTTACTATTTATTTTTCCATAGCAAGTGATCAATTTACCAAGTAGACCTGGCATCAAACAGGAAATAATTAGAGAACACTACACGATTAAAAACAAACCATTTCTGAATTCCAGATACGTGGATCAAAGTGGAAAGGAAGTTCAAACTGAGCAGGAGAAACTTCAGGCAATGTGAAGCTCTCTGCTTGCAAGACCTACTCTAGTCTGACAAAATCTGTGTGAACCTCCCAATTCCTCTTTTTCTAACCAGGAAATAGACACAGAGGGAAGGCAGAACCAATCAGCAAAAACCCCCAAACAGCAACCCACTGCAGATTCTGAAAGGGAACAAGAGAGTTTATGCTGGGCAAGGTATCCTTACTGCTCAGAATGGCTGTAAAAGGAGGCCAGGCTGCTTCTGTGTGCGCTCCCTATCTGCACCACACCACATCTACCAGTCACTGCAAACACAAAAGACTCAACATTCAGCCTCCTGCCAGCTCTCTGGTTGTCCAGACACAACAGGCAGCAATGACTCACCTGCAGTGCACGTGTTCCTGCTGCTGGGGCTGCAGAGACACACTCTGCTGGGGCCTTCTGCTCCTGAAGAACTGACACAGGTTTTTCCTGTTTTGGTGAGCCCTCCCCCTGTGGAGCTGCAAAGAAGCACAGAAAACATTCTGGAGTTGACATTTATACAACAGGGTTTGCAGGACAAAAAAAAAAGTAACTTCAGCTTTAATTTTTTTTTCCTCCTTTTAAATAGGGGGAAAAAAAAAAAAAGAAAAAAGCAGATTTCATTCCTATTGTAAAATAGAGAAACTAAAGGAAGAGAACAGGCAGCAATTTGTCCTGACTGTGAGCTCAAGGAAACATCAAGGCCTGAATTCAGGCTGCCAGCTCACGGGTTTAGGTATCAACCTGTTCTGCCCAAGGTATCAAATTTACCGTGCAAAGAAAAGAACAAAGGCAGCAAGAACTAGAGAGGCAGGTGTGCCTGCATCCAGGGATGAAGGTACAGCAGCCAAAGGACCTGGGTACTGGCACTGAAGATTATTTGCTTATTCTGGTAGAAGCAACTGCAGACAAGAGGGACTCCTCACACACCAGAGCCCATCCTTCCCTGCAACAGCCAACCCATTTCAGTTCCAGTCTCCTCCGGCAGCAGAAACAGCTGAGAACTTTTCCTCCAGCACAGCCCTGGGGACGCTGGGGGGTGAGAATAAACCAAGTTTCCCAGTGCTGCTGACCTGTGAGATAGAACACCCCATCATCTCTGCGCTTCACAACGATGTGATCTACTGCCAAGGTGATAGGAACAGGGCCAGGGGAGGTAGGGTATATGCGGGGGCTGTCGTCCTAGAGAAACAGAAAGCAGAGAAGAGGTTAAGTGCTGTGACAGCTCTGGCAACTCTGCAAAGGATTCCCCTTGCCCCCGGCCTTCCCAGGAGTAGCGCTACCGACTGGCAGCACTGCCAGAGCTCACCAAGGTCACCCCCTGCATGGAAGGGCCTGGCTTTACACACAAGTCTTAATCTGGGTAGAAAGGACAGATCAGAACCAAGTTCTGACAGATCCAAAATAAAGGTTGAGGAGAGGCCCATGACCATCACCCTGAGGGCTGCTCTCACCGTTAGCATCCTACAGATTCCTGGTTCAGCCCCTTCACCCAGAAAAGGCCATTATTCCTGAGTCTGGAGATCTCCGTGCTGCCCTGCAGCAACACTGGCTCCTGCTTGTCACTGGAGCCAAAGCGTTGCTTTCAGAAAGGTTTAATCGAGACCTTCTGTCAGTGTCCCCCTCCTAAATATCAGCCAGCTCTTACATTATGGTTTTCATCTGTAATTCTCTAACTGTTTACAAAAAAAGGTCAACTATTCCCCATTCCACAAGCACTTGGGGGAAGAGCTATTTAATTCCTTCCCTTGTTCCTGCAGGCCAGATCACCAACGAAGCTGGGGAGCGAATCTGAACATTAGGCTCCCATTTCTTCACAATCTGATCACTCAACAGTTCACTGTGGTACTTGTTCATCTTTTTAGAAGCAAAATTAAAGGAAAATGGGACCTCTGCAGAGGCCCAGAGCAATCCCACAGCATCCTTCCTCAAGTAGAACCTTGCAAGCGAGCTCTGCCCAGGCTGCCACCCTGTGGGAATTCTCTGGTCCCCTACACACTCACTTTCAATGTGATTTTGGCATCCACAACTTCTATCTCCATGGGGATCACCTCTGGAATTATTTCATCCTCAAGAAAGGGGCCAAGGTTGGTAAGGAAGGACATGAAGAGCTCTGCTGTGTAGCTGTGGACCAGCATATGAAGGAAGCCATTCTGGACAGCGAGCGGTGAATGCACAGCAGCGACAGGTCCCACTTCAAGACGTAAGCACACTTCTGGCTGGGCCTTGCTGGCTTCAGGGACCGAAGGCTTCTCTATGCCTGGATCTCCTAGAGCTTCAGCAGAAAGATCTCATTGCAGAAGATGGCATCAGTGACTTATTTACCTTATCAGTTATCCCTTAGGATAAACCCAAAGGAGGCATCTTGAAAAGCCCTTCACCGTCCAGATGCAGAACGGAGTCAAGCTGACAACGCCAGCAGTCTGAAATCATCCTCCACATTACATGAATCTAAACTTCAGAAGATTAAGAGCCCACATCACAGGAAACTACCACCAGAACTGGACCATTTAAGCCCCCAGACCCATCTCTCCCTTTCACCATCTCAACACACTTTAAAACCAGCCTCTGCTCTGCAGATACACGAGTTGGCCACAGACTCGCCACTCGGGATTCCCCTGCCCTCCAAACCACCTCATCTCGGACTCCACTCTGCCCTCTCGCGGCCACAAGCAGAACTGTTAAGTGAAGGATCAGCAGGCCAAGAACTGCTCACACTTTCTACTTCTAATTTGGAGTTGTATTTACTTCGGGTTTCTCTTTTTTTTTTTTTTTGAGTTGGGTGGGGATTTTTTTTGGTCGATTGGTTGGTTTCGGTTGGTTTGGGGAGGGTTTTTTTTAATTCGAATTTAGCCCTGGGGAAGTACCCCAGCCCAGAAGCATTATTCTCAAAACAGGAATAATTTCAGGGTTTCTCTAGCTAGCTTTATTCATTCTTTTAATTGATTTCATGCATTCTAGCAGCCATTAAAAAGAACCTCGGTCAGTGATTACTGGGCACCATAGAGCCTGACTGGGCAGGCACTTTGGAAACAGCTTTCAAATACCAGATTTGAACCCCGAGAGATTCTTAGCATCTTATTCCCCACACACAAGCCATATTTAATCCTAAACACATTAAACATTGACAATTGAAGTACCAGTTAAAATGGAATATTCCCTGAGGGTGACCAGTATAAAAGCAGCAGCCCTCTTACCCAGATAGCCACGCAGATACTGCCACATCCCAACGTTGTTCAGTTGCTCTGGAACCGCGCTCGTCACTTGTAAAGCAACAGACAAATCATCCCCTCGTGCCTCGATACCACAGTTCACCTCGTGCATCTTCAACACGAGGACAGACACCTGAAGGAGCAAGAGAGAAGCTCGCTTATCGTTCAAGCGAACACGACCGCAGGGATCGCTTCCGGATTCACTCAGTATCACGGCGAGAAGGAATCGGACTGACCAGCGGAAGGCTGGGGTCTTCGCTCTGTGAGGTCGAGCTGTTTATTTCAGGAGACACCCCACCCTCATCCTCTGCCATCAGGCTTCCTCTACTGCCAGTGTCATTATGGAGCTGAGGAAGATGCCCTGAGGGAAGAGGGTCCAGGCTGGGTTCTGAAATGAAAGGAACAACAATAATTTGATCCTCTTTCTGTTTTGAAGCAGTCCTGATCTCAGTATCTAGCTGAATCTCATGACCTACACCATCCTCTGGAGAACTCTCTCCAGCTCCTCAGATGAATTTAAGGAATACAGAGCTGAGGTGAAAGACGCCAACTGAAATGCTCTGACTACCCGACCTCCAACCAGGCCTCGCCAAGCCCTTCCTAAAGGCTCCATATGATCCACCCTCCTGCAGGTGCTTAAGCCCTTGCTCTAGTACAGCCCAATGCCTCAGAACACCCCTGTGATGGACAAGGGTCACCCTGCCCACTCATTTACACTCCTCATCTCAAAGAAAAGGCACCTTGTGGGTGAACTGCTCATGACATTCAAAAACAAGGAGTGGAACAAGTGGATTCCAAAGGGACACAGTGACTCAGCTGCCCGTGGAAGAAAAAAGCGTTCACCAGTGTGATGTGGGGGGAGGATAAAAACAAGGGCTTGTTACCAGAGTCTGTGAGCATCACAAAGCCATCACTGCCATCACTGTCCACAGACAGCCCGTCCTCAGGGCCGCTCCCATCTACTGATGTAGTGTCAAAGGAATGCTGGGATGAGGTCCTCTTCATGGAGAAGAAACGCATTCGGCTGCTGCCACCCCCACCTGGAGTCACTGCTCCTTCTTCTGCTTTGGGCACAGAATCCCTACAGGGAAAAAAAAAATTAAAAAAAGGAAGTGCTAAGGGGCTTCCCCTCCAGCACATACAGCTACCAGGCTCTGAACACTTGCAAATCAGACTCTAGAGGACTCAGACCATCCCCAAGAGATGAAGATCTAACCTGTGTCTAATCTAAATAATATGAAAAGAAAGCCAGCAGTGTGCTCTTGTATCCAACGAGGCCAGTGGTGTCCTGGGGTGCACGAAGAGTGTGGGCAGCAGGTCAAGGGAGGTTCTGCTCTCCCTCTGCTATCCCTAGTGAGGCCATCTCTGCAGCATTGTGGCCACTTCTGGGCTCCCCAGTTCGAGAGACAAGGAACCACTTGAGAGAGTCCAGCAGAGATTACAAAGATGCTGAGGGGACTAGAGAATCTCTGTGCCAGGCCAGGCTGAGAGCCCTGGGGCTGTGCAGCTGCAGAAGAGCAGCCTGAGAGGGGAGCTGAGCAA
>JANIJG010019441.1:10224-20954 GCA_024611175.1 Megaceryle torquata
CCTGGACCCTGCGCTGCTGGGCCCCCTGCTCTGGGTGACCCTGCTGGCTGGAGCAGGGGGGTGGCACCAGAGCATCCTCAGAAGGCCCTTCAACCCCCACCATTCTGTGATCCTGTGAAAGGCAACACCCAGCCTACATCTCCCCCCACTCCCAGCAGCCTTGCTGCTGCTGTTATGAAGCACAGGAGGACAACCCACTCACTTGGCTGGGGGCAGAGAGAGCATTTTCTGCATGGTGGATGTCATCTTCTCCCTACTCAGGCTCAAAGCATCTTTTGTTATAGACATGGCTTCTTTGGTCAGGTCCATGGTCACATGCAGAGCTTCCTTTGTGGCATCTTTTGTGATATGCAGTGCACTGGACAACTCCACTTCTATGTTCTTCAAAGGGATGAGTTCTGCCTGGCCATTGATAGTGATGTTTCCTCTCCCCAAGGGCTGTGTGTCTGAGGCTGGGCTAGAAGGGTGGGCTGGAGGGCTCTGGGAATGGCTGTTGGTCTCTGCTGGTCTTTCTGCAACCAGGGCTTCCACAGCTTCACGCGCTTCCTCTATCAAACCTTTTTCCTCTATGCTCTTACCGTGGGGACTCGTGCCCAGAGCTCCATCACTCGCAGATCTCGGGAGGCTCTCCAGGGGTACACTGGTACCTGTATTTTCAATCCCACTGTCCTCTGGGACCTCCAAGGTACTGCATACTCCCTTCTCTGAACTGGTCTCTGATTTCAGCTCCTTCTCTTCAGCTGCCAGCCCCTCCTTGCTGTCTGAAGGAGAGAGCTCAGACTCGATCAGGCTGGTTGTGTCCGAGTCCAAGGATCTGGGTTCCAAGATGGACCCTGGTGCAGGGTTCATGAGGAGAGCCACTTCAACGCTGTGGAACATAACTCCTACAGAGGCAGACATGGGATCTAAAGGAGACCCAGTCACTTCCTGAGTATCTTGGGCCAACTGCTCCTGTAGTGTTTGCAGAACTTCTTTCATCCTGAGCAGCACCAAGTACTGGTAGTGGTTGAGCCGAACTTTGACATGAACAGGTGAAGACACAAGCACATGGATATCAGCAGAGGCTTCCAGCTCCTCATTATCTACTCCATCATCAATTTCACACTCGGATTCTCCCAAGACATCCATTGTCTCAGGGACCCTGTAGATGTTCTTCAGATCCTGGTCAGTTTTTGATCTTTGACAAACACCATGTTCTCTGGAAAGGTTCTCATTCTTGGAGTGATTGCTAAAGCTGGCAGAAGGCTTGATTTTCAACTCAGAGGCAGCCAGCTCCTGTCGTTTAGATATCTGGGCTTGCCCCCATCTCTTGGGAAGGCAGGCCCAAACAGAAAGGGGAAATGGGTCAACAAAGCTAAGGGCTCTGCCCTTTGAACTTTCAGCCCCCTCAAAGTCCAGGGAAAGCTCAGTGAAATTCACAGACCACAGATCTTCAGAGGCAGAGGTTTTGTGTAGTAGCTGGGAAAACCCCAGATGCTTCTGAGGTTTATTATCCACCTCATAGGCATGGCGCAAGAAAAGGGTGTGGAGGAGGCTGAAACTGTCCTGAGACCTTGGGAACTTAGTGTAGCTGGAGTGGAAGAACTCTGAACTGGCAAATTTACGGAAGAGGCTCTGGAGGTCCTGGCAGCTGCAGGAGGGGGCGTGGCGGGTGTTGGTGGCAGTCATCTCTGACGTGCAAATGCAGAGTGTTTGTGGACGATCTTGGTGGTCGGTGACTTTCTTCTCCACGGGGATGTTAAGCTACACAGAGGAGAAAGACCTTACAAGTACAACGGTAAGAAGGGAAATTAAGAGGCTTATCCTGGCCATTTACAGGGCAAGTCAGCTGTGGGATTTATAATTGAGAAGTCTGGGTCTCTACTAAAATCCCAAGAGTGGAACTAAACTCTCAATTTATCCCTATCTGAAAAACTGAGTAAGATTTACAAATCAGAGAAGAAGAATCAGGAAATTTAATCTGAGTTTTGGTTTAGGTTGTTACCATCCGTGTCTTATGCAGCAGCTCAACTCACATCACCCACTTTGATCTCTCTCTGCAAAGATTTATTATACCTCAGGGCCTCGATAGAACTTTTGTGGGGAGGCTTAAAGTGTAGTCAAAGACAAGGGCCACAAGAGGTCAGTGCAGCAGGCATAGGACCACTGTGAATGGTATGAGAGTCAACGTGGGTTCCAAAAGGCCAGGAAACAACTTTTGACTACTTGAACCATCAAGGTCTCCTTGTAACTGTTTTCACTAACACTGACTTTACAGCCTATTCCGGGCTAGAGCTCAATCGGGCACCCACAGATTAAACCAAAACTAACTGAAGAGGCAGACTGAAGAGAATTCAAGAAAGCCAGAGATTGTTTTCTCATTCTGGACTCCAACTCTGTCCTGGTCTCATGTTCCTTCCATGACAGGGAGGGAGAGAACGCTGAAAACTGGGAAAGGAAGGAAAGGAATGGTACCTTCAGACGGAAGCCATCCAGTCGAACATCAACATGCTCGTCATGCTTGCCCGAGTCCTCCAGGTGCCTGTAGATGGCTTTGAACTGCTCCAAGCTGCGATAGAGATCCAGACAGAAGAGGTTTATCCAGAGCACACTTGCTGTATCCAGGGTGAGCATCAGACCATTCAGCTGTACATAGAGGTTTGGGCACGGAACTAGAACAAAACAGAATCCAGACAGATTAATAAGAACAGAAAAGGCGCTTCAGGTGGTCTGCAGCTCAGTGTACAACCTGCACTGACAACACCCACCCACAGGCCTTCAACACCCACTGCAGACAGATCTCTGGATGAAAAGGAGAAACTGTGGTGCACCAGAGAAACGAGGCGTTCCAGAACCCATATCAAGCCAGCTGCAGGGCACCAGCATTATCAATCCCCGAGCTGGGCAGAGAGAAGCTTCCTCGGTACGTTCCCAGATACATTATTTTGCAAGCACAACTTTGTGTGGTGTGAAATGGGGAGGCAAACTTTCTCCCACTTTCCCACAGGCAAAAAAAAATAATTAGAAACTCAGACATCAGAAAACCAAACAAAAATGGACACCCAGAGAATACGTAACAAGCTGAACACACCTAAAGAATTAAGAGTTGACTGTTTCTTTAGGAAACTTATGAAAGAAGGTGCTAACCTTGGTGTATTACCTGGAAAGTCCTGATTGTCTGGGAAGTAATACTCTGTGAATTCAATATGGATTGCAGAGACCTGATCAGGAAGTTTGAAGAATTTTCTACTACATGAAAGCAGGGTGGAGGGTTTCTTACTTTGTTGACCAGCTGTAGAAACCTGAAAACACAACAGTACACAGTTGTGTAGAATCCTGATTTGACAAAAAGTGTCCCAGTAACCCTGTAGTCTCCTGTATTCCATCCACCTCATTTACACATCAAACACACTTGGCTTTCAAGTAAAAAAAATTTTTTTTTTCTACCTGCTAATGCTGCCAACTCCTCTCCTTTGAGGGAATTTAGTTCTTTAGGTCTCCTGTCACTGCTAGTAAGAGCCACGACAATTAGAATTAGGTGATGTGAATAAAGAGAACTGAAATCTAGTAGAGCTTTCTTCAAGATTAACACGTGTTGGTGAGTCCATTATACTATCTGGTACTGATCATGCTCTTGCAATGGTTACAGGGTGTATGGGTGCAGAGCCTGATCCACTCTAGTGATGCTTCTGCTCTGGGTCAGAAAGCAGGAAAGAACACAACCGTCCTCGTCAAAAATTCATATCCTCCCTCACTTCTCAAATGCATTAAATCGTTCATCCCGGGCCTGCCTCATGCAAGTTTGGATGTGAAGAGAGTGCAGAAACACTGTGGTTATGCAATTTCCTCCCAACATGAAAGTTATCAGCAGTTCATACTTGGTTTAAGAGTTTTACATGAAAGGTAATAACAGCGTTTGGGTTCTCTGAGCAGAACTTTGATTGTCTTGGATGATGTGAGATTTGCACCATTTATTTGAATAGTAACAGATCATGTTTCTTTTTTAAAACAAGATGCACATCTCCAGCCACTGCTCAAATCCCTACCTGGTGAACATCCAGGTCATCCACCCGAACCACCACGCAGCTGGATCGGAGCCGGTTCCAGGGAGGATGCCGGAGTCGCGGCAAACTCGTGGGAGGTACACGACCTTTCTCCAAGGGACTTTTATGAGGACTCAAAGAAGTATCTGTGGGGATGGAAAAGCAGAACCAGCAGGGTTTTACTCCACTCCTTTACAGTGAACTTCACCATCAATACCAACATGGATGTGCTTACAGAGCAGAATTAACAGCCCCAAAATTAGAAAGAGATGTGCACAGCTAGGCAGGAAAAAAGAAAAACAGACAAACAAAACCACTTAGGATTTCTGAAAGAAGAACTTGCTCTGTGCAAGAGAACACACTCTTCAGCCAGGCTTTAAATATATAATTTACTCCTTCCGTAATCAGTTAGGGAGAAATTCAACCAATAAGCCAGGAAAGAGACCACTGCAGCCAGCTCATGCTTGCTGTGGTGTTTTTCCAGTGCAAGAGCCACTTTCCTTTGCAATTATATTCAGGATTTTTAGCAGGCTACAGATTTCTAGACCAACAAATCAGCCTGCTAAGCCAGGGAGAGGCAGAGATCTTGCTGGATGGAGCACAACTGTTACAATCTCCTGCTTTGTTAGGAGTTCTCAAACACCATTACCTGGTTTCTTTTTGAAGGGAGAAAGCAGAGACTTGGCAAATGCAGAGTCTGTTTCTTCATAAAGCTTCTCAATCTTGCTTTGAAATTCACTGACCAGCTTCTTTGCCCACTGCCCCCGTGTTTCCATTGCTTCACTGTACCTCACCCAGTGCTTGCAGGCATCTCCTGCATGAAAGCAAACATCCTAGCTTTAAAACTTCCTGGCTACACACAACCCTCCTGCACCCCTTAAATGGATGCAAATTTGTACAGCATTCCTCCTTACTGGTATCACATCTGGAATACACAACAGGCAGCACACCAAGCGCTTGTGAAACAAGTGCAGGCTTTCACACATCAGAGCTGGTCCTACCAGCAAGCGTTCCAAATTCAGGTGTTGGGAAGAATGCCAAGGTCACTTTTCCTTGATTCTTTGGTTAATCACAAACAGATTTTCTCCTGGGATATATCCTACAACCCTTCCAAATTGATTAGGCACATGTAAGAATCAGATCCAGAGCTTAAACAACTGAAAAGGAATCCAGGGTTTCAACTTTGTCTTTGCAAGAGACAGAATATATTCCTCTCTGTGTCCTGCTCTACCACCAAGCTGCCAGTCATCAACTGGCAGGTAAATTTGATTAAGCCTGCCCACAAGGATTTATGTCCTAAGCCCTTTGCGTAGCCTTTTTTCCAGTCCAGCCTGAAGCCATAAAACATCACCCTGCTTCAATTTATGTTTTTTTTATTCCCCCCTCCAGTTCAGAGGCCACATGCTCCCCTACCTGCCCTATGGAAGGGATAATAGTCAAAAGCCATCCTCCTGAAGGTCAGCTGTATGGCACCTCCCAGCATCCCATGTTTCAAAGTGCCTGTGGAAAACAGAACAGAGAAAACCCCCATCAGCTCTGCAATCTAAGTCCTGATCCAGGAGAATTCAGAACAACACTGCTTTGATCACCACCACCCATTGACACCGTGACCAGTATTAGGGTATCAGATTTCAGAAAGATGCATCAAAATCTTGTCCTGTGCAAGCAAAAGGTCAACTGAAAGTAACAGGCCAATAGTTTGTATCCTAAGAACCAGACCTAAAATCTCAAACACCAAAATGCAAGCGCTCATTGCCTCCCAGGCCCCTACCCATTACACATCCTACAACAACCTGCATTTGTTTCCGAGACTTGCTGGTAGGGCTGGTGAAATAAAGAGAACAAAACTGAGCTAAGATGTTTGTAACAGCAGCTCAGGAGACAGTGATACACAGACCCATTCTCCAGTATTTGGAATTGGGATGGATATGGGAAAGAATTGTTTTTTTAGGAAAGATGCGTAAAAACAAACAGTACAACTTGGATCAGAGATGGCTGTGCCAAGAGACACAGAAGAGCCAAGAAAGATTTTCCAATAGCTAGTTCAGACATACAGAACTGCTGTCTCCATCTGCCTTAACAACTGCCTACTGCCTCGCTGGGAGACAGGAGCATGAAAGAGGTGTGTTTTCCAGAAGAAAATCCTCCTCCAAGACAGAAAATAGATGACTAGAATGTTTTCCTCGTGATGCTGCTCTCAGTTACCTGACTCTCGAGTGTGGCTGTCATCACAGATGTGCAGGTCCAGGCGTGAGATGAGGAGGTGGTAAGATGACTCTTTCATGTCGTGCTTATCAAAGTATTGACCAATGCTACTTGCATTTGGGCTGACTCCGAATGGCTGAGACCAGGACTGCTGGGTACTGGGAGGAGGTGGTGTGATCTATTGGAGAGAGACAGCTCAATAAGTACTGGTAGAAAGCCAATTAAAAAACAAAAACAAAAACAAAAGAGATTATAATGCAACTAAAAATACTCATGCAATCTTCCAGACTGCAAGGCAGAAATTTATAGAAATTGAGTTGAGAGTCCAGAAATCTGGATCCTTTCCTATATTCTCATGAGGAAAACTCTTCATCTGTGGTTCTACCTCCTCAAGCTACTGCTCACTTATCTTGAAATAGACTTTAAGACTCCTGGACAAGGCTAAGTATGCCTGATCCCCCCTTCCACATGCTCTCACTGCACCATGCACACAGTTCTCCTTCCCTGGAGCTTCCACCAGCAGCAGTGATAATCCTCTCCCTTCAGCCTTGCTTCGGAAAACATCTTTTGTCCTCTGCCTTCCATATTTATTCTGCAACACTCGTCAAGCAATTACTCAGCACAGCGTTTTGAAAACAAAGAGAGCAGGAAGGGAAGTTCAAGGTTACTGGCAGAAGCAGCTGCTCTAAGGTTCTCGTACACTAAGCTCTATGGGAACCAAAGGACAATTGCAAAAATCAAGAGCTCTCTCCAGAGTATTAAGAAGGGGGAAAAAAAAAAAAGAGAAACCCAAACACCACCAGTGAAATCAGATGCCAGTTTTCCCTTGAGCATCACAGCTCACCAGGACTCTGTCATAATTTATTTCAGCAGAGTCCCTTCCCCCAGGCCTATACCGACTGTCAGTCGGTGGCTGAAAAGACTCTTTCTAGAACATATTTACTGCTTATTCCCAAATCAAATCCTTGTGGGACCCTCTGCAACTGTCCATGTGCCAGCCACATGTGTAAAGCCACGTAACTGAAGACTATTTCCCTGCCATCAGGCAGAATCTATCTGGCCCGTGACTACACGAGCATTCTCCACTGCTTACTGGCAATGGATCCAACCCCTCGGTCGTTTCATTACCCAACGGCAGCCCCAAAGCCACGCGATGCTGACCTGACACCAGGTCAGCTGCCAGTTCCCATCAGGGAGATGCTCTGTGAGCAAGGGCAAGATGCCACACAAACAGAAACTGTCTCTTTCACCTTGTCTTTTCCTTTTTCCTGGCAGGTCAACATCCAAATCACGACCCGCTCACCTGCACAGACTCTGGTGCCAAGCTTTTCCTCTGCTGTGCAGACTTCTCCATGGCTTCACTCAGAGACTCTGCATATTTCATCATGGCTTTCAGTTGCGAGTCTGTCAGCACCCAGAGCAGGTCATCGAGGAGAAACATCAGCTTAGATGCCACCACATTGCAATCTTTAGTCTGAAACAACGAGGAGGAGTCAGAGACTTCAAGAATTGCAACCATATACTTACATTCTTCAGAACACACAGAAGCCACGGCAGATGCTGCTCTGAAATTCATCTGAGAGTGAATTAACTTATCTGGTGGACATCTACAGTACCTCCTCTGAGAAGGCAGGGAGTCAAAGCTAAAACTGGCTAAAAAAAAAAAAGTTAAAAAAAAAAGTGTTTTAATTTATTGGGTTTTTAAAATCACATTTCTGTTGACAGCTAAAAATAAAGCCACCAGGCTTTACTCTCCCAGTACAGAGATGACAACTCGCCTTGGGATGTTCAAATGGATTTAAAGATTTGTTCCATGCATGTTACCCTCCTCTGGGAAATAAACTGCTTTGACATTTGCTAAGAACACAGCTGTCTCCAACAGAAAACAGAGCGATACAGCACCTCCACTCAACATTTGTGAAGGAAAAAGAACGGTTGCTGAAGAACGTGGGAGGAAATACTCATCATCACTGCACCAGGCAGGGAGACCATATCCTGCAAAGTACAGAGGAAAGTCTCACCCTTCTCTTGAGAGAGATCTGGATCCTCCCCTGGTTGGTAATGAGTCTCAAAGGAGTAGTAACAGGATCCTGATCGCCATTGTCAGTGGCATCTGCTTCTATCCGAAGCGTCTGCCAGGTGAGCTCTTTGAACGTCAAAACCTACCCAGGAGAAAAATGGGAAAATCCTGAGATTTTCAACACCTTTGAGGATTAAAACAAATGCTTACAAGATGTGGAATGAAACAAGGCCATGGAAAAAACATTCACCACTTTTCTTCTATGATCCCAGCACAAAACCAAGGTAACACCTAACCCCTTTCTCAGTTTAAAACCAGACAAACCACAGGGGCAGTCAGAGCTTCTCCAGCTTCATTCTCTCAGATCAGGGAAGTTCAGATGAAGCTGTGAACCCAAGGCAGCCCTCAGCCGCCCCGTTCCAGCAGATGATAGACAAGCTCACCAAAGCTCCTTACCATCGCTGTATGAGAATTCAGACAACAGCCTGACTACCCCAAAGGACAGGGGTGACACAAACACCACTCCGCTGTGCACACTGGGACAGGTGACATAAGACAACTCTTTACCTCTCCTCTCTGGGGATCAGTGATGCGGGTGAGTCGCAAGTCACTCTGTTGCCAGTTTGGGTTGACACTGTAGCCTTGGAGCTGCCATAGCTCAAAAGAAGCGTGAAAGGCCTTGGAGTGAATCTTGATGGTGATGGAATTGACAACAATAAACATCCCCTCCACGACCTTTTCAGCAAAGCCATATTCACTGCAAAAGAGAAGGTCCCTCAAAGTCATCACTTGTTAAAACAAAAGGCCCAGTAGATGTAGGCTCCAAGGTGTAAAAGGAATATTAGAGCCACTTAAACCTGAGTGGGGAGAGGCCAATGGTTAACCATCGAGAACAACGGCCACCTACACCCCAGCAGCATGTCGGGAAGAAACCCCAGCACTCAGGGTCTGACCTTTGGCCTGCAGCAAGAGCAATGGGAGACTGTCCGTTGGGTGGCCGAGGCTCTTCGCATGTTCGCATCTCCACCTCCACTTTATCCAGGTACTGTAAAGACAGGACACGGGAGTGATAAATACAAGACTAAGAATCGAGCTCAGCCTACCAGCCTTAAGGTCTGAGACTCTGGGCAAGGATAACCAAGCTCTGAAGTCTCTGACCCTCCAAGAGTCTCACGTGTTAAAGCTCTCACACTATCAGTGCCAGGAGCATTGGCTAATCTGAATCCCCAGAAGTGGGGGGGGTGTGTGGAATAAACAACAAAAAACAGGCACAAGGTTGCCCTGGACTTCACCAAGAGTTCAACCCAGCTCCATCCTGCAATGAAATGTGGGTCTCATGGGAGGCCACTCATCCCAAACAGGACTATTCTCAGAACTCCCCCCTCCTTCTGTGCTAAAGGCAGAGAGGATTTAGGCCAAATGAAGATTTGAGGAGACACTTCACAGCTTCCCTCTGCAGAATGTTTCTCAATTAGGAGGGATTAAAACAAGTGAGGAAGAAAAGTAATGAACAAGAGAGGAAACATTACCAGGCAGATTGGGTGTGTTTTCAGCTTCGTCCACTGGATCTGAAACAATAAAATTGAGTTATTTCCACGTTGGAAAGTTTGAGAAATTCCAGGAAACTGTTTGAGCCCCATTTCTCTGAGAAATGACCACAGTGAAAATCCATCGTGTCTCACTGTATCCAGGTCAAACAGGATCACACAGCCAAGTGAAAAGACATTCCAGCCACCAGACCTATAAATCCAGCTCAGATTCTGGATCTCACATGTCACCATGAGTAACAGATATTCAGCAGGTCAAATTCTCACCTGTCGTATTTCTTTACAGAGAATGTTCTTGTCCTTAAAGAATTTACAATTAATTGCTGTTGTTACTGGAAGTCAGGTAAATTTTGAAGAAAAAGGCATAAACCAGAAAGATCTATTTTATTTTCTTACAGGGACACTTATTCTGCAGTTCTCGTAGGAGGAAGAACAAATGTTTGTTGCTAAATTAAGCAGATCTGACTCTAAAAACAGAGCGGATCGGATGAGTAAGACAGGATCCTTTTTATTGTCACTTGGCAGAGTAGAACCTTATTTCTTTTATAGCAAGTCTCTTCAACATACTAAAAACCTTGCATTCATGCAATGCAACTATGGCTCGTACCAACCGACATGAAACGGTCTGGCATTTCATATTAACTGAAAAAAAAACCCCACATTTTTTTCTCTAAAAAGTACTTTACTGCATTAATTAGGCTTTTGGAGAATTGCACTCTATTTCTCTCTGCTTCTTATTCCTGCTAGAGGTCTGTGGTACTTCTTTAGCATTTGGGGAGGAAAAAAAAAAAAAAAAGTCAGGGGAGGTGAGGAAGACACAGAAAGCTGCTTTCCTATCAAAATGGAAGTGACCAAACATAGGCTGAGAGCCCTGGGGCTGTGCAGCTGCAGAAGAGCAGCCTGAGAGGGGAGCTGAGCAATGCTGAGCAAGAGCTA
>JANIJG010019442.1:0-36312 GCA_024611175.1 Megaceryle torquata
TCTTACCCAGTGCACCCAATTCTCCTTACAGTTACACAGGTATAAATTTATAGTAAAACCTACTGTCTTAAAAGACAGTTTCCACAACTGCTCTGTTCTTTAAATCAAGCTATATTAGAGACCTAAAGACATTAAAGTAGCAAGGCATAATTTTAATTCAGGTCTTGAGTTTAAATATGACATTTTAAGGGAACAGAGACTCCAGCTGCACACTTGGGACATATTTTCTTCCTTACTCAATAGTTTTTACTTAGTGTGGTGCAAGATCATCTTCCCCATCTGCTCGTAAATCTGTGAATAAAAATTCCCTATCACCTTCCTAGCTTTTTGCTTTTGACTTCTTTAGTTGCTAGTCCTCTTGTCTCCCTTTTTTTTCTGTCCTTCCTATGTATCTGGGAATATGTTTTATAATGGCATTGACAATTCTAAGTGAGAAATGATCTGGACAGTCGCAGTAATCCTCTTCAGCCCTGACATTGGAGCTGTTTCTGCAAGAATCAGGATTGATCCTTTTCTCTTAGGGGTGGAAGCAAAGTCTGCAGTCAGAATTATGACTGATGATGAAGCACAGTAATATATTATTCCCTACTGAGGAATGGAAAACTCACTAAATCATTCATTTATTTTTAAGTCTTGTTTGTATGTGACCAGAAGTATCTAGTCAGGAATGTTATTTAATGCCTAGAAGGAAAAAAAATAAAAAAGGAGAAGAATAAAACCAGACTGAAAATGCAATTTAACATGGAGATAATAAAGTATAAAGATTCTCATTACTAGAAGCTCATCCTTGCCCACACTGAAATTGGAGTAAGAGCTTGCTATCTTAAGCTCAGTGATTTGAACCTAGGGAAAAGTTCAGCCCAGAGAAGTGTTTGGTACTAATTAGTTTAAGGATTTTGACCAATATCTTCTTTTCCTTAAGTGTGGATTTTCAAAGAAATGGTGATTTCATATAGTCTTTGATGTTGGAACTCTAAATTAAAATGTTCTTTCTAAAGATGAGAGCCCAGATTAAGTTATTCTGAGATTTACAGTGGACTTCATGCCTTAGCTTTCTTCCTTCTGCTGGAATCTATGGCCCACACTTTTCCCACCAAAATCACAGAAAGGCATTACCCTCATTATTCCTTCATAAATATGAAGGTATCTGCAGAATAACCTCAGGGATTTATTAAAGCAACTGTCATTCGTTCAAAATTTTTTTTACAATGTTCAATGTTCAGGTTTTTTATGAACTAACCCTTCAGTTTGGCTTTTCCTCTGAAAGTTATTAAGCTTTATCTTTGACCAAATTGATTTTTCTTAAGAAAAGTGGTCGTGCCATTTTTGTCTTACAGGGGTTCATAAAAGTGTCCACATTTGACTTTTTCTGAAAGATTTACATTAGTTTTCCTTCCCTTGTACTTTAATTTAAATATAACTTGGCTGATTTTTCCTGCAGTCACTTCTCCTAAGAAAACCTTGACAGTTTTCTTTGAGAAAAAAGGTTAGTTGCTGATGTTATTTACAGTTAAATTGCCAGTTTAATTACAATCTAACGTCTCATTTACTGTGACACACTCTACTCTGCAGGCGGAGCTGCGGTAGATTACAGGAATCACAATGGTAATAGATTAATCTGTGTCTGGAGCTGGGCAGCCTCATGCTGTTGTCAGCAGACCTGCCCTGAAAAACCACACCAACCCGCTAGTGATGATCAGAACATGAAAAGTGCATTGTGAGTATTTCACTATTAATGTGGTTTTGCACTCTCAGTATTTGCCACTGACACATAGTCCACTGACTTTCTGTACCATCTATACGTTGGTGGACACATTCAGGGGATGTCCTAGAGAAGGCATCCCATAGTATGAGTACAGAGGCTAGCCGATGCTTTTGGCATGCTTTGGCTCTCTTCACTGTGAATGCTATCATACCATGTCTGGACAACTCATGGTCTTACAAAAGGAGGCTCTGTTCCTATTTCAGATGCTGCTTAGAGAGCTATGTGAGAAAAAAGATTTGATGCATCCAGGTGCTAAATTTCATAGTCACGAAGGTTTGCTGCTAGTAACATATATTAATGGATTTATAAAATAACTTCAACTGGGAGAGACCTTTAGGGATCATCTGCTATAATCCCATGCTTAAAGCAGGTCCAGACAGAACAGATTGTTCAGTTGACTTCAGAGGATATTGAAGGATGAAGGTTCTGTAACCATCTAGGTGGCCCTCCACTGGCCTCACTGCAGGCTCTTCCTTGTACTGCAGTGCCCAAAACTGACATAATGCTCCTGATGTGGTTGTACAAGTACTAAGTAGAAGGGAAAGATCTCTTCCCTGGATCTCCTGGATTTTCTTTTGCTGATACAGCCAAGGATATACTTAGCCTTCTTTGCTGCAGTGACATACTGCTGATTCATAATCCTGGTTCATTCACAGCTATAAATGGAAGAAGTCAAAGGCTGTGCATGTGCATGCCCATCGGTGATCAGAACCAGCTAAAAAATGGGGCATCTTCCCACTCCTGTTTCATAAAATTGGTGTTGAGGAGGCAATGAGCCAGCCTCTGAAGGGCCACAACCATCCCTCCTGTTACAAAGCTGTATCTGTCAGGGTGGTGATCAGCTGGTGATATGAACACCATTTATAGCTCTGAAAAGTTGGAGAAGGTGTGCAGTGCCTAGCTATGACCTAGTGTACCCTGTTATAGGTTAGGACTTGCTTAACAGATTCTGTCTTGGTTCTCCTGGTGGAAGAGTGCAAATGAATGACCACTCAAAGGCAGGATGTCTGAAGAACAAATTCAGAGTGCCTGTGATGTGCTGTGGGCTTTGTGGAGTAGAAAGCACCCTTGTATTTGGGACAGTTACAGCATGTGTTTGAAACAGATATTGAGTGTCAATAAATGCAAAATAATGGTCTATGATGATCTATAAGTACTAAGATTTTGTAGCAAGGGGAAACCAATGTGGCACACAATGTGCCTCCTTGATGCATACTACAGATTACAGCAATGCAAATACAGCTGGCACACACACCATGGATGGAAACTTCAGTGTGCATCAAGGTGCTGCTTCAAAAGACAATACAGATTTAATCCATGAATCACCTTTGCAAAAATATATATAGTATAAATATATATGTACAACTTTTGTAGATCTAGATTTATACTTAAATTTTTCATGTTCATTCATGTAATCCAACCTTGGAATAGAAATCTCAGCATCTTCTCCTTTCTTTCCACCTTCTGATCATATACTAGAAACTTCCTTTCCAAGCTGTCATGCACAGATTCATACTGAGAATGGGTACCTATATTTTTGACAACTGTTATGATCTCCATGTTGTCTGACATGCTTACCGCTACTACAGCAATGAGAAAGCTAGTATAGTAGTAGTAAAGCTAGTACGGAGTAGTAAAGCTAGTATAGCAGTAGTAAAAAAAAAGCTAGTATAGTAATAAAGGTACACTTCTCTTGGCATGGAGAACATACTGTGAGTTTAAAGTTTGTTTTGGTGTTCGGGTTTGTGCTGTCTGGAAAAAGATGAAAAAGGCTTTTTCTGATATCATTCTTTTTAACTTCAAGGGGTTGCTGGAGTACCCTGAAGCAACCTTAAAATATGCAAGAATCTTTCACTTTCTAAAACAACGTTTTTAATGCAATTTCAGTAACAGTTCTTTCTATAGTATTTTCCTTCTCTAGTTAAAAAATATATCAAATGCATTCTTCCATAACAGAAAGTATAGCAGTGTAATCTTTGCCTTCAGATCATATGACTTGAGACAGAGTTGCAGAGTTGACTGAATTAGAATTCTCTTAATGAGCCACAGAGAAGTGACTAATATCATGATAAACATAATCTCTGCAGCTCCTGAACCATGAGCACTATCTGAGATCAAATATTATTACTATTCATCATCAATATGCTCTGTCTCAGGATGTCATTTCTAAGGTGATTTTCTCATCAATTTTTTTTTTCTTTTTTTGGTTTCTTATCTTGACTTCTTTATCCTTGCCATAATTTTTATAAAGTTCCACACAGGAACTGTAATTAAACCTTTTCTTTGCTCTATGCCTTCAGCCTCTAATGCATTGTATAATGTTATAGTCCTGAATAAGAAGAGTGAGAATCCACTAATGTAAACTTCTGGGAAAGTTTCCAGAAGTACATTCTGATTTGAATCATGTAATCAATTGCACTGACTTACAACTATGCTGATAATGGCGTACCAAGATCTTTCTAGAGATATCACAGGAATCTGGGACTTTTGTGACTCAGAATTTGTAAAATGGGGCTTTTGGTGAAAGAACTCAGGTAATAAGTTAGGGGATGCTTATGACCAGGTCTCTTTCCATTTCTTCACACCTGAACCCATGTTTGTTTTAAGCTGTTATGTAAATGTGTGCATTATCATTTAAATGAAGATAATTCAGATATTTTCTGGCTTTTATTCTTCATAGTGCAAGAGGTATGTTTGGCTGTGGGAGTACAGGGAGTTTGGTTGTGTTTTGGTTTATTTTTTAAAATTTAATTTCCATGTCTTGTACATGGAAATGTACATTTACATACATTTAACTATACCATTTTACACTCAATTCTCTAAAGCTCTTCCTCCATTTTCCTTCTCTAACATCATGTTTAATATTGAAATTGCATTTGAACTGGACTTCCTATATGTGAGTCACTCTATACAGATTGCATTATTTAGCCTAAATTTTCCATTACTAAACTGCTCAAAAATCCATTGCTTACAAGATGACTGACAGTTTTGGGACATGTCTTTACTGTTTTCCATTCAGACATTTTAATGGTCTCAAGGTGGGTTTAGTAGAACCTACACTTTTTCAATTAGGACTAATTTAGGAGTGTGAAGCTGTTTTGATCTTTGATTATTGTAACTTCTCAGATTCAAATCATTTTAGTTAAATGCGTCAATTAGCTTCTGGTTCTTTACATGTTCACTTGATGGCATTGCCTCCAAGAATACTGGCCCTTCACTTCAACATGCTATTCTAGCGGCCTAATTTAATGTCAGCCTGTATGGCTACTTAGAAGCTGCTCAGCCTCAGCTTCCTTTCTAGAAATAGCCTTTGTATTTTTTGGTATCCCCTTGACAGATACCATTAGCTCATCAGTCAGCCTTAAACCTATGCCCATGTTAAAAGTAGAATAGATTTTATATCTGTATTATTATACTTTGCTTTAAAATAATTTTATTGCTTTTTCTTAAAATCCAAAGAACCTCTAATGTAGATAGGCATAAAAACATGGTGTGTAGCAACAAAAAGCTCTATCTTTCTAAAAATGGTTTCACTTGTTTTCACATCTCAAGTACTCAGGTTGGCTCTTTTCTTGGCAGAACTGGTTTGCTCTCAAAACTAAGGAGGAGTTGAAACCTGTGTTCCGAACACAGAGATGTGTACTTAGAGAAAGGTCATCAAGCAGTGGAAAACAGAGTCACAGTCTTACGCAGGGTGAGATTTACCTAGGAGTCCACAGTGCTCATACTGATGCTCAGTCTCTAACTGAAGAAAGATAGCTGAACTGAGAATGGCAGATTCCCAGTGGAACTGTACTGGAAATACAAGACAGGAAGTGAAGGAAGGCACTGAAGACCCTGTAGATTCACATTTCCATACTATAGCTATGTCTGTTCCAGGTTGCCCTGACTAGTACAGGTTTGTTAAGGCTGAGTTTGTAGTATCTAGGCCGGGCTCCAGGTGATACACTGTTCCTCTGCTTCTGGGCTTGGGAGAGTAAGCCTAAACTCACTCCATCACCCAGTGTCTTGGGTAAGAGGCTTAGAGGTCACATTCATATCAGGGCTGGGATCTCCTCAAAGAGCATCTGCTGTAACAGATATAACATGAATACCAATCAGAAAAGATTCAGTTTTAAAAACTGATTTTCATGAAACCTCTCCCAGCATCTGTCAGTAGCTCCTAGATTGGGCTGGAACCACATAACAACCTGCTCATATACTAACTCTCAGATGTTTTCTGCTATTAAAATGTCAGTCATATTGTATCACTAGAACTTGTTTAATGTAAGTGTTTTACATTGGCATCCATATGTTCCTGATGTTTGTTCTGCATGTCCCTCTCTCTCTGATTCCACCATGATTTCATTCTTCTACCATTTTTGTTTTTCAATAATTCATAGCTTGTAGTTTGAAAGTCAAGTCTGCTTATCTTTTAAAGCAGATCTTTCTCTTTCAAATCAGAAGAAGAAACAGCAGAATTCATGTTATGTAGCTGGGATTTAGGTAATTTGATATATATTTACACTGTTCAGATGCTCTCTTTTTCACAGACAAAATTTCTAAGTCAGCTTCATGACTGTCCACCAAAACATGCATATTATTATTGCAGAAAGCAAGTTGTTCTGTAAACAAGTTGTGTCTAATGGTGAAACGTGACATGAATTATGCAGTTTAAACAACATTCCAAATTAAAATTAATATACCACACTTAATTTATTTGTTATATTTCAAATGCACAGTTTAAAAGAAAATTAAAATTTAAAAAAAAAAATGCATTGGTATTGTAATTTACCCATAGTAAAATGCCAAATGGAAATAAAATTCTACTTCAGTCAACTCAATTTCTCTTGACATTGAGCATTCTTCCTAGCTCCACTCTGAGCCCCAGGATTTCATGGACATTTCAGATTTCTTCTTGACTTGGTTTACATTATAGCATAAAACTTATAAAAAATTATACATAAAAACATTATGCAGTAAAGTTTGTAAAAAACAACACTCAAGTGTCAAATAACACAGGAGCAAGTATGATCCATAAATTTATGGTTTGGACTTTTTTTATTTAATTTCAAGATAATCTTTTGGGATTTAGGATTTTATATCATTTATTTGAATAGTTTCAGTTGTCAATACTAAAGATCCTCAAGTCCTCTGCAGTCCAGTTACAATGCCAATACACAGGAATTTACATTTAGTGAACTATTAACAGATTGTTATTAGAAAGGAAAGAAACGATGAACAAAAAATTGTTTCACCCATTGCGAAATGCTTTCCTGTACAGATAAAACTAATAGTACAGGACAGGTACCTCAGGTTGATAATCATGATGGCTATGCATATTCTAGAAATTTCTCAGGAGGCCTTCCCAGAAGACACCTTATCCTCTGTGGTGGCATCATTATCTCACTAATATACACTGGATTTGCTTAGTTGCAGCAGCTTTGTGCAATTTAATAGTTTGGCATGAACATGCCAAATATTCTGGTGTATGCTGAACTGGTGGGAATGAAAAGATAGATTTTTCAACTCAACTGCACACCAGAAGGCCCATTTTTTATGTTTCTGTCAACTTCTTTCACATAAGATTTTCTTCTATACCTTTCCTCTTACAACTCAATAACATGTGTCTGCTTTCTGGTGGTTTAGAACTCCAGAGCTTTTCCTGGTTTAAGATTTTTTTCACCAGTTCAATGGCCTGTTCTTATGCCTCTAACTGGTTTATCATCATGGTAATTTGGTCTAGAATTCATACAATCCTAGGGAGTCTGTGCAGAATCTGTAAAAAAACAATTGACAACACCACAGGTATTTCCATATCCTTGGGTTTGCACATATCCATAACAGTTCTTAACCTCTTGGCCTTTGTGATTCCTGTGTAATCATTTCACTTTGCCAGAAGTTATCTGAGATTTGAACTGGACCCTTCCTGTCTCCTAATGCTACAAAAGTCCCTTGTGCTAGTTCTATAATGGTCGTTTAGGTCATATCTTTATTTGTAGTTGAAGTGCTATGTGGCTCCATTCCTGCAGTTCTTACAAGAAGCCTGTTTGACACCATCACCATGAGATCTCAGAGCTGAAAGACAGGCAATATTATATATTTAGACTATTATGTATCCGAATAAAGTGGGAGAGATAAAAAAAAGATCTAATATCTTTACTGTTGTCCTCCTTTGTTCTAACCAAATTATATTACCTCATTGTTACCAGTTTAACCTTTTTAGCTTGGAGACTACTGGCATGCAGATTTCTTTTCTCAAATCAGGTGATTTGCTCAAAAGATGAAATCTGTTTTTCTGAAGAAAAAAATGCATCAGCACATCTGCTCAAAGGAGCAAAGCAGGAGGTTTGTCTCCATGATGAATGACTATGAAAATTATGGACAAAACAATGTCAGTGCAATAAAATAGAATCCTGCTCTGAGGGCATTATAGAAAAACAAAGGGTGCTTATTTAAATAAACTTTACTTCAGAAAGTGTAAAAGTAAAAAGGTGAGGAAGAAGGTAGAAAAGAAAGCTTTGCAGTAAATTAATAAACAGCTCCTTTTCTGATCTGGTACTTACTGGTAAGCAGGAAGTCTGTTGCCTTGTAACTATAAGCAGGACAAGCATCCAACCAGGAACGTTTTGGAGGTACTTTTAAAATGGAAGACAAGTTTTTGTTTCTCTTCCAAGTAGGACTTTATTTTGGCTTATCTACCTTTTCCTTTGATCCCCTGCCATTCTCTTCTTTTATCCTTCCCATTTGTCCTCTTTTAAATAATGTTTCTCTCATGTAGCTCCCCAAAATATTCTTGATTCATTGATGTTGGCAGAAGATGCCAATCTGTTTTAAATCAAATTCTATAGGAATATATTTGTTTCAATGAAACTACAGCTGAAAGCAATTACGGGCTCCAATTTGGAATCCCTGTAACAAAACTAAAATTAAAAAATCACAGGAGCTCTTCTAGCTACTAGGTTTTAAGTTAGTGGTGCTGGCTTGGGAATTGAGGCTGCAAGTTCAAGTCCCACTTCCATCCAATTTCGAACTGGAATTGGAACTGAAAATTAGATCTGGGTCATCTGCATTTCAGGTAAGCGTCCTGCTCTGGAAGCCAAGAAGTTGGTGTTCCTTATGCAACAAACATTTTTCTTTTAAACAAATCTCAAATGGAAAGGATTCATCTTCTTCCATGCTACTCAGAGGAGGCACTTGTGCTTGGCCCCCATGCTCCTTTGTCTGTCCTAAGCCATGCGGCAGGTCCAGAAACAGACTCTCGGTTCCAATAGACCCATTCCTTTCAAGTAAGTGAATAACATCAAAAGCCTTGCTAAACAGGATTTTTATACTCCAGCTGGCACTTCTGTGAAGCTCTGGGCTGTCACTCGCCCTGGCACTGCAGAGATGTTCTGTCTGGTCCCAGATATGGAGCCAGGAAACATGGAGAGGGAACTGGGGAGATGCAGGCTCCTCACTTCCCCTTGATGCCTACCCTAATCACAGCCCTACCCTCCATTCCTAGGTCCAAGGCTGGAAAATAGGGGTACTTGTCCCTAGATAACAGGGGCAGCAGAACTTGCCTGAAGCAGTTTTTCTTTTCTTAAGAGGAAAGGCTGGTAAACGGAAATTTAGAAGTTCGTCATCTATTTGAAATATTGAACTCTTGTGTTTAATTCATTCTCTCCCAAGTGTGAGTTATTTTCATCCAAACTAAAATAAAGAGCACAGGCAAACTGGCACATTCGGTAGCCAGCTTCTTCCCATCTTATACAGGCCCATTATGAAGGCCTATTTTAGCTTTCCTTTTTCTCCCAAAAGATGTGTTAAACTATTTTTTTTTCAGGGCTTTATGGTATAATCAAACCAGCTCAGCATAGCAGGCATTTGCATCTTTTTCCCATATTATTATGAAGTCTGCTTTCAAGTGTGTTTGTACCCTGTTGCATTTTGGGCATTCTGGAGATTATAATAAAAGCATCTTCTTTCCTTGAAAGAACCTCCTGGCAGGTTCTTTCAACAAAAGCTTCTCTGTACAACATTAAAGAATGCAGTGTAAAGTTCATTATTACAGGAAAAATGCTCCAACCACTTATCAAAGTATTTTAGGCAAATTAATTTAAGCCATACCTTTAAAAGGTTGAATGTTTCAAAATAAAAATAAACCCAAACCTTTGTCTTTACAATGTATATGTCTGCTTTGCCACTTCCAGGATATAATTTCATCATTTTGTTGCTTGTTTAGTTATCACATGTATTTTCTAAAATCACACAAATTAAACTGCAAACACCATTTGTTCATACATGGGCATCATCATGATGTGACAGATGGATATAGGCAGGTAGCAAGAGAACTATGTGAAAAGTAGAGATTTTCATTTGTCCTTTCTGACAAGTCTTTTTGGGAGATGGGAAGAGGTTTGCTTACACCTTCCTTAGTGAAGGCTGGCTTCATACTTTCGAACAAGGCCAATGGGAAAGTCATATTAGGTCTGCCAGCTTTGTCTGTTGTGTGAAATGACAGATTTGTATGCAAATAAGACCATTAGGGTTTTAGAGAAAATACTGGTGATTTGAGTCATTTAGTTAAAAGTAAAGTTTTCAGCTAACTCTGAAATGTTATGCAATGCTTCGTGGAGGGTTGGTTATGTAGCACTGAGAAACTCGGAGAGTTCCAGAAAAAGGTCCACCCAAATGTAAGAGGTAATGATATATTCAAAATGCCAGCTAACTGGTTATACAAGCCACTTTTATCTGAGGTTTTAAAATGTATGACAGGTGTCTTCTCTCCCACATTCCTACATCAGAATGAAGATGATCAGAAGAGAAAATGGGAATTAATCATAATTGCTGCTGAAATGAAGAGGTGATGACCACCAGCCTTTTTCATTGATGAGAATGATAGTGGTTTCTATGGATAAAATATATACTATAGGGAATGTGGCTCACAAATAGAAAATCAATAAGAAGAAAATTCAAATTCTGCCGCCTGTGTACTAATGTTTGATAACCAGAATAAGACCTTAAAAGGCATATCTGTTATCTATCAAGTTTTACAATACTTTGCAGTTTGAATCTGGCATAAAAGTAGCCCAGTGGGAATTGAGACTTACTATGCACACCCACTCTGTAGTTTCACAAATAGCAAGAGAAAATGAGGTATTTTTAAAAATATGGGAAATAGTACTTTATAAAAAGAATGTTTCTATCTCTGAAGAAATGGACTTCCAATGATTTTCAGACCTAATTTCAGCAGGAAATTCAACAAATCACGTGCTTCAGCAGGGAAACAAAAACATGACTATGGCTGTTGGTATACAAATTTTTATTAAGAACCTCTTAAAGAACTTGATCCACAAGATCAGAATGTACAATAGTTTTCAAATCAGCCACATCTCAATTCAGTAAATATTTGTCTTTTTGTCTCCCACATAAATGCATGTTCATGTTTTAGCTCTTACCAAATGCTATTGAATTAAATTAAAAATATATAGGCTATTATTTTTCACAACCAGTGACTTCACAGAACATTAAAACAGGAAGTCAAAGAATCCATCAAGTTCTGTTTTATTTTTATATTATTCTGTTTAATAATGTCTATTAAAACATCCATTAAGAGACCATCATGCTGATTTAACTGGGAACATATGATAGATGCCGTTGGAATGCTTCCATTAAATTAATGCTAGAGACTTAGGTCTTAAATAGGTGTTATTAACAACATCTTAAATAGATGTTGTTTAAAAAAGAGTAATGCAACATTAATTAAAAGCAAACTTGGACTTTGCAGATGAAAGAAAAGCTCCTTACCTAGACACCAAAATATTAGCAGTAACAAACCATTTTCTTCTTTAGATTGTCTTCTACATTTCACGATTATTTTCCCTTTAGTGTAATGACCTCAACTCTGTAATGTAATCGCATGAAGTGCTAAATGGGTATGAAGTATATAGATCCACAATGACAGAATGCTTTTAGTTTTTCTGTCTTACTTGTTTTTATCTTTAAATTAGTAAATGCAAAGCTTAAAAGAAACAAAAAGTCTTTACATCCAAGTTTTATTTGATGCTAATTTCTCTTTATTTGTTGATATAAATGTATAATTTTAAAGACCTTTATTTTATTCTATACAGTCTAATTGCATAAAGCCTCTAAGGCCATAAAGCTACTGAAAGGAAAGAAAGAGCCATATTTGACTGATAATGTTTGAGTGCTATGAGACAGAAGCGTACAAGTAAGATTCATCACACATGCTGCTGATGAAGCTGAAGCAAGTGGAAAATAATACGAATGAAAAAAAGCTGATTACAAATACCACACTATAACATATCTTACAGATAATATGCAGGCTAATATGGCTTTTCCTCACCTTTAAATGCAAGCTAAAGTACTCACTTAATCCGGGTCAGAAGACTAGAGAACTTTGGTTTTAGCTTAGAAGCCATTGCTTTTCTCACAGTCTGGAAAAAAAACAGAGCAGAAATAAATATATGAGAAAGAAAATATCATGAAGATAATGCTCACAGTCACATCTCCAATAGGGAACAAGATTTACATCACTTTGTAGACTCATATTTCCTGACATTTGTCCTAGAATATTATGATCAAAGAACTAAAGCAGTGGCTGGGAAACACCACAGGAAGGATTAAATTAAATGATTATGTAAACTTCCAAAGGAAGACAGCTTCCACTTGCATTCTGTCTGCTAGACACCTTTTAGAGTTTATTTAAAGACTGCTTTTTCTTCAATATAGCAGGTTCTTTTTTTTAGGGTTCCCCCTGATGGTTTTAGCTTGTTTTATTGGGCATGCATTGACCTACAGTTTCCATCTCCTTGAACAGAACTGGCTATCAGACCAACAGCTGACCTGTTCGCCAGTGCCAGCCAGCAAGAGACCATGACCAAACTACAAAGAAGGATAACATCATACACATTCCACTGAAGTTATATTAGATTGGTACATGATTAAAAATCTCACAGACAACACTGACAGGAAACTCAAATCCTCATATTTCTAATGAAGAATTATTCCAAGAAAGTAAGAGAGTTTTTCATTTAAAAGTGAAGAAATAAAATGACTCCCCTGTTTTAACTCTAGTTGCTCAATATATGTCAGGCAGGAAATTCAATTCAGTGAAAGATAAGCAAATTGAACACCAAACGGATTTTTAAAACAGATTGGACAGGTTTATAGCCTATGTAAAACAAACAAAAAAATCAAATCTTATTCACGTGCTAAACTGATTACCTTCGGTTCCAGTACTGAACAACAGGCATGGGCAGAAGGGAATGGGAGGAGGACTGCAAAGGTAGCTGGATCACAGCTAGCCCGACATTGGCAGGGATTTTATCTTGATGCAAAGAGCAGGGAGAAAGCAGCGTTAATGATCACATTAATAGACATTTCCTTCAAGCAGCAGATTATCTGATGTTTGATAAAGGTTGTTTGTTTTGGGTTTTTTTAACTTTCCATTTTCATTTTGCTTTATAGAATTAGTTACAACCCATTTGCCAGAAATCCATGTGGAATATATATGATACTATTTGGCAGCTATTGGCTACCAAGCTCTCCAAGGAAGTCTCTGGGTTTTAACTTATGGCCTCTCCCTTGTGGTCACTCTCCTCAGAGAAGAAGATACCTTTTTAACTCATCCCTATCTGCTACAACCCAAGTTATCCAAATCCTTGTATCTTTTGGGATCAATCATGCAGAGAATGCAAAGGGAATACTAAATGTTATCATGCTGGTTTCATACTTTACACCTGTTTTGAACAGCTACACCAAGGAAAGCAGTAAAGAGTCAGGCTTCAGTAGCCTTTTATGTACAGTTTATAGAGGCCTTTTCACAGGAGGGAAAAAACCTTTTTTCTGTAAAATTAACTCTTGCTATTAATGATCAATTCATAACTCGCCTGTAGATCCTGGATTGTAGAGTGAAAAGTAGGTAGATAATGTTTTAATGAGTGCCAGCTAGTAAAGTTAAACATCACTGCAGAGTTAAATATTACAGAAGAATTAAAAGATATTTTAAATTCATCTCACTGAGATTCTCTGAGATGACTGAGGAGCTCATTTTATTTTTAATTTAAACTAAAATCTGAAGAAATATTTGTTGTTTCCTTACCCTTTTTTTACCACATGTATTTCTGGCTTTAGAAATAAACTCATGGGTGCAGGTATATGAACTAAGGTTAATTGAAATTTTGTAGATTTGTGATATTCTCGTGAAAGTTTGCAGACAGAAATGGAGTGTAAATTTTTTGTCTAATGATTCTAAATCATTATTTTTTAACCTTTTATATCCAAATGCTTTTATGAAAATAAGAATTTCAACAGTATTTTTAAAATATTTTATCCAGTCAAGTTACAAATAATAATAAACAATAAATTAATGATTTTTTATTAAGTTTATAGGTCTCACAAAGAGGTGAAGATTCCATTTTGGCTATTGAAAAGATGAAATAGTTATAAAGCTCTCAAAACACTCACTTTCAGCTTTGAAATCAGTGCAAATAAAAAAGAAAATTAAAAAAATAAAAAAATAAAATCTTGTGCATTGTCTTTCTGACAACAAAATGCCTAACCTGTGGTACACTATTAGAAAGAAAAAGCTCCAGGAAATGACCTAGAAAATAGAGGAGTCCCTAAATCTGATGGATGAGTCATTGCTCTTATTTCATTATTCCCCTCAACATTAAAGCACTCTGTTGAACTACCAGCAAGCCAATGATTTGCAATGCCAAACCTTTCAGAACAAAGATGATCTCTTATTAAAGATTCCTTAATTTTATTGCTCAAACTGTTCATGAATCAAGAGAAGGTGTTTTGAGAACTGGCACTGGTAAGCAGTAAGGCTGTCATGGAAAAAACTGCCTGTAGAAAATAATTTTTGTGTGTATGACAAAGATATGATAAATTTTGTAATCACAGGTGAAAAAAATGCATGGAAAGATAAAGAAACTTTTATTTTAAAAATATATCCTTTTTCAAAGGACAACCTTAGGTAAACTTTGATAGAATGAAGAAATCACTCAGTCTTGACCATCAGGCCGAGTACACGAGGACATGCATGAGAAGGAAGATTTAAATTCCTTGCAGTTAATGGATGTAAAACTGCCTAGAATTTATATTCAAAAAAACCACAGGCATTAAAAACCCTGCAGGCTACAGAGCTTCTGGCTGGCTGACTACTGCATGAAGGGCATTTCAGAAGAAGCAGAAAGCATATTTGGGAAGGAAGGACTGATTACCAAAGAAATACTTGTTTAAGAGGTCAGAAAGTGCAGGAACGAGAAACAATTTGAGAAATGTATTGAAATAATAAGAGGTTCTCCGGCAATACAAGTAAAAAAGACATCAGAAATGCCCAGAGTTCCATACAGTAAGAAGAAGATAAGACCTTTGGCATGATGCCTTTGGTAGTGCCAAGAATTTGTACTTTTCAAAATAGGATTGTGATATAAATTAGCAGGGCAAAGCTAGAGGGTAATTAAGAAAAAAAATGGGTATAGATACTTTCCACCAATTCTGATAGAAATACCATATGAGCTTACAAATTTGATAGTGTCTAGTCTTTTCAGTAAGAAGTGTTACTATGTTTGGAGAATAGAAAAAGTAGTAGTGATATGTTCAACAGGGAATAAATGCAATTCAGGCAAGTGCAAACTTGCTGTTTTGTCTGCATATAAGATATTAGAACAAATAGTGAAGGAAAACTCATTAGAGATATTAGGGGTAAGAGAAAATAGATTAAATATGACAAGAAATGAAAAAAAGTATTCTGCAAGAGTAAGATGATAATGCATTTTCTAGACAAATTCACCATGAGATTTTACCTATGTTAATATATGAAGCACTGAATAACTTGAGTCAAATGTAAAATTGTCAGTGAAGCTGGAGAGGCCAGACACTGAAAGGTAAACTAGAAGCAAGTTAAAAGACCTATCCAAGGCAGAGAGACATGAATAGTGACAAAGAACAACATTAGGGTAGAGGAAGTTTATTATTACTATTTCCAAGGTTCTGACTTTCTCCGATAAATCCAATAATGAATGGCACCAGCAATAAGTTAAAATTTTCAGGTAATAAGAAAGCCAAACAGATGAGGAATAGACTGTTAAGGATCTAGCACAGCCTTCCTAGGAAAGCGAGCTCTATGCACCCTTCAGGAATAGATAAAATTATCTCTGGATCTAATGACAAAGAGGTCCCTTTCAGGTATCTTTGCATTCACCAGGATGCTTCAGAACCAGAAGCCCATCTTCAACCTTTTATTTTAATTTGCATTTCACAAACCACATGCTAAACTGGCATAGATCTTACTTCCCGTTTGGATGCATAAGTAGTTTACATGTTCTTTGAACAGTCTGCCCACAGTATACAGATGCTCTGGAGTCAGAAAGATAGTGCTTATGAAACTGACTGAATCCACCTGCCAGCTTTACCGTGCCAATAAAGCCCGTAACATATGCACTGGGACCCAACACTCACACCAGATCAGACTGAACAAGAAAAAGATTGGTTAGATATTTTGGCATGGCAATAAAGGCATTGGTGGAGCATATGCCAATAGTACTTAATCTTTAACAATTCCTATGGAATTCTAAGGCTAGGCATAATTGTACTGCCTGGTTTACTTCCACATTACCAAACTTTGCATGTTATAACTATTTTACTAATAGAAAACTCCTCTTTAGATCTCCTGGATGCTAAACTGTTAATCTGGAAGAGGCCACTTTAATTAGCATACCTATGAGATCTCTTTTTGATGGCTTCAGATTATCTGCATGGAGAGTTTCACTGTTTCAGGTGTGATATGAGCTCAGCTGATCATTAAGAAAGAAGGGATCATGCATATTGTCACCAGGATCTTCTAGATGGTGCCCCCTATCCTTGGATCAGCCCAAAGAGCTAGTGGAGTCCATGATCAGTTCACAATACATCATCTAGCACAAACGAGTGAAATCTGATGTTCTGCAAACAAAAATGTTAGTATAGGTTGGTCCTTGCTTCTTTTTTATTCCAGGTTTGGAGACGTTATGATGGAAGTCAGATCTGTGTAGAATTACATATAAAAATATTTTCCTTAAGCGTGATGGTTTTCTTACATAAAGTTGATTTAACTTCAGGAAATTGTTGCACAACCATTCTGTTCTGCTTGAGGCATAGTCAGTGGTATGACCACTCTCTTGTGTCAGTTCTTCTGTGAAAACACAGCCTAAAAGTCTATCTTTGCTGCAGAGTTAATTCCAGTGACAGGAATTCACTCATTAAGAACTAAGTGGATTCTGCCCTACTTCTGGGCAGTGCATTTAACAGACACACTCCATCCGTCTCCTAGGTTATAAGTTTACAATGAAGACTTCAGAAATGTAGATGGAAAGGCTGCCTTGCTTCTGCCTGTGGCGCAGATTGTGTTGCTGGAGCTTTTAAACTGCATCACTGTTCTTCTTCCTATCCTTGATTATATATTCATACATAAAAGTAAACATGGAATAAGTGACTTCTTTATAGATGCAGTGTCTTAGAATGTGGAGCTGCTATCTGCAGAGAACATTTATTCATTGAAGGCCTACAAGGCCACTGTGCGAGCAGTAATGTAATCTGACTATGACTACATGTAACTGAGGGCAGCCGTGCCACCAAGTCTTACAGCTGCTGACCTTGGGAATGCTGTGTTTACAGCAAGTCACAGAAAGGCACCAGAACCAAAAACAGGTGGCTTGAGTTGTGCGAACAGCCTACAGGATTTTAAACAGTTCTGATTTATTCAGTGTGACAGTCCCTGTATAATAAGGTTGGACTTGGAGATTGCAAAACATCAAGTTTCCACTTTTTTTTTTTTTTTTTGTGAATATAATAAGGCAAATGGTTATAGCTTTTCGTGTAAGTGATTGACATTTACTCCATCATCACTTTTAAGGTTCTGAACAGCACCATTCATGTGCACATCTTGTTTCCTTCCCCTCCTATTACATGATCTCAGCCAAAAGTGCTCAAACAAAGCTTCCCATCTCTTGAAGCCCAGTCAGTTCTTCTCATATTTGCTGTCTTCTGCCATGGTGGTCATGGTCCTAATTATCTCAGAATAATAAGATAAGTACTTCTGAAATGATTTATTGATTTTTCTAGTTTTCCTGCTATACTTCTCTTTTAATTAATTAATTAATTAATTAATTCTATATTTTGTCAAATTTAGATCCTGTACCTTCAGTCAGAACAATGAATTCAGTGAAACTGTAAAACAGGCACACAGGTCCACCCACAAAAATAGAAGTCTTTACCTGGTCAGATCTCTCAAGCAAGAACCTTTCAAGCTTATGTTTGTCATACTACCTCAGGGGTGAATCACATATCTCACTACAATATCCTTTTCTCTGGTCTTAAAGAAGTTTTTTTCTTGTCTCAACAAAGCTGCCTGGTTTTGTAGTCAAATACTTAGCAACTACAGTTTTTACTTTGAGTTAGATAATATCTTTACACATTCAGTTGCATTCTCGGTATGATGTAATAAAAAATCTGGCTAAATAGAAATAACAACCTAACTCATTACATTTATTACAATGAAAATATTAGAAATTGGGAGGTGAAAAATACAAAATGTGTATATACAAAACTTTGACAACCCTGCCAAAGCATATCCCTGTGAAACAGTTTTCTACCAGATGTTTCTTGCGTGGAAAGTCAGCTGCACTGACTTGATGAGGATGTGACATACTGGCACAGGCACTTCCATCTTCTGCTCTAAATGGGCTCTATCAGAGCTTGTATGTGCAATTCTCAGTCCAGTCATGAAGAGGGCTGGCCTTTGCTTTCAGCAGTAAAGAAATTCTTGGTAGAACAAAAATTCTTTGCAGTTCTTCACATTTTGCTCTAAGTTAATTCCTGTTTATTACCTTCATACCAAGGGGTTGAGTCAAAACTTCCTTTGAAGAGATTCTTCATATTTACAGTCCTGGACCTTTCTAGATGGGACATTCTCATGGCCTCCCTGAATTCACCTCTCTCAGTTTCTCAGCTGGTTTGTGGGTTTCTCTGACCCACAGCAGATGATACCTATAATAACTACCTTCACTTAGAATAATACTGCTATTCCCCACAGCTATGACTATAGGTTGTATTCTATACTGGCTTTTTATCAGCCTCCCAATAACTACCTACATGGCCATGAAGATATAAGTAAAGATCTTGATGAACAGCTGAGTTTATATCTCACCTGAAAGAGTCTGCTGAAACACTCTCACTGTGGAGATAACCTGAAACCATCAAAATGAAGTCTCACAGGGAGTATTTGTAATTATTAGTAGCTAATGCACTTACATATACTGATGATCAGTAAGGCAAACTAATGATTTTATGAAGATCATATTGGATCATCTCTATCTTCTATTAAACCACAAGTAAACAGTGAGCATTTGCTGACTTCCATCTTTTGTCAACATGATTTCATCTTAAAGAAGGCAGAAGCTGAAGGAAACAAAATAATTTTCCATGTAATACTTATTTTTCATTTTATACAAAGTCCCTGTTTTGCATCCTTATTCAGGAAAACACATGATGTTCCAAAGTTCCACATGCCCCTGAAGCAAGAATAGTTATAGAGTGATATGGAAAAAAAATCTCATCGTTCTTGAAATTCTGTTTAACAATATTGTACTTTTGCTGTTATTGAGGTTACAATCATAATATGGAAAATGCATTTTGGCTTTTATAGGGTTTTATGTCTTGATAAAGTATCACTAGGAGCTCTCTGTGCCTGATAAAATGATGGAATCCCATTTATGTTTGATATAAGAAAGGTAGATGAAAGCAGGCAGAAAAAAAGAATGATGCAACTTAAGAGCAAAGCAATCAGGTTCTCTAAAAAGATGACTTTTTAAAAAAAAAAGGAAAAAGAAAGAAAACCATGCACATCTCCAGTCAAAAGGCAGGGATAGAAAATGAGAAGAATTTGAGCTGCACCATTTGCTCCACCAGTATTTTCTCCACCTATCCTCTTCATCCGTCTTCTTTTTCCATTTAACTTGACTGGGTGGAAGAATAGGCAATAAAAGATGGTGAAGAAGAGCAGGCGTAGCATTTTTATTCCCTGGGAAATCAGTATCACTCTTCTACAAATCAGGATGCTGTAGCTGTCTGGGCTCATTCTGCATGTCAAAATAAACTGCAGTACAAATTTTCTTCTTCCATTTGCTTATTTTAAGCTCCAGCTAATTACAACTGTTTAATAACCTTACTAAGATCACCCTGCAGAAACATTAGAATAATAGTATTTTTCTTAGAATTGTGACTAGAAGGTATTTTTAAGGTGAACGTGGAATGTCAAACGCTTTGCAAGTGCCCATAATGCACACATGAGCATATGTTTTGTGTGTGTGGTGTGCATGTGTGATTACCTACCTAGCTACACAACCTGACAGACATCTCACAGGGTAAGCAATACAGGGCACTTTTCCTGGCCTTGGTGTCAGGAACTTAAGGATGACAAAAATAAAAATCTTTGGCATGAATATAAAGGCTCCTGGAGCACAAGGCAGCTTTATTTCAGTGCATTGATCCCTATGCCTTTGTGGAAGAAAATTTCTGGCTTGTTTGCAATACTGCCAGTTTTCAACTAACTCCCTTCACAACTGCATTGTGCAGTTTATTTCTCTAAGCTATTGGTTTTCTCTCCTTTTTCTATGATTTATACAGTGCTTAGCATAATGTTTCACTGGTGCCGAACTCTTTCTATAAGTGAACATTGAATAAGCTAAAGAACCCAGTATCTTTTAACTGCTTTAAAGTAAATTAGGTAGAATTCATCATTGATAAGAGTGTTTACCAGCTCCTTTGGGAAAGGGTTTCATTCTTCTTTTTCTTTCCTTTAAATTTTCTCAACTCAGAGACTCATGAATTGCTTATTTAAACCTGCAGTTCATGAAACACTTAGATGCTGGCCTGATTAAATAATAAGATGACCATTTCCATAACAATGGACTCATTATTATGTTACATTCTTTTTTTTTTTCAGATGGCAGTTACAAGAAAAAAAAAAGCCAACAAAAACAACAACCTCAAAAATACCTTTATTTTGCGACAGAGATTTGCAGTTTGGAGGAAGTATTTGAAGATACAATTTGAAGTCTAAATAGTAGTTATGAACCATGTATAGCTATACTGCTGAATCAGCATGCAATATCCAGAAAATATATTTGCATCCCACATCTTCTGGGGTTTCAGCCCTTGAGTGGAGGAAGTCATACAATTATAAAACAGTTTGGGGTGGAAAGGACTTCTGGAGGATGTCTTGTCCAACATCTCACTCAGAGAAGTCCAACTTTAAAATTAAATTAAGTTAATCTGTCTCTTGTCCCAGCTGAGTTAGAATATCTCCAAGGATGCAGATTCTATAGTCTCTCTGGGCAATATCTCTCAGTGTTTGACTGATCTTACTGCGAAAATTTTTTTCCTTACATCTATCCACAGTTTCAGTTTCTGCAGTTTGTATCCATTCCTTCTCTCCTTTTCATCATGTACCTCCAAAAAAGTCTACCTGAGCCCTCTCCGCACCCTCCCATTAGGTAGTTGTATGCAGTCATAATGCCTTACCCTAGCTACCTTCTTGAGGCTGAAGAAACCCAACTCCCTCAGCCTCTTCTTGTGCTCCACATGTGCTCCAGGCCCCTGACCATCTTGGTGGCTCTCCACTGACTGGACTGTTTTATCTTAGTGCTTCTTTAAGTAGAAGTTCTTATTAGGTCATTACTTTGCCATTAATTTGTCATTTCACTGACTGCATGATATCATAAATATCAAAGACTCTAGAAGACCATGTCATAAGAAGGAGATTATGAAAATGTATAATTGACAATGGTTCACTGGAAGTGTTCTTCTCTTTCCTGGTTTATATCACCCTTGGTGAACACATAGTTGAACAAGGATACAGACATGTTAGTTCTAGAATGTTAATGACAGAAAAACCTTTCCAGCTGCCAGGCAGAGAGAGAACTCTCTTTTTGGGGCTTGCCTCAATATTTCCATGCCTCCTGAGATCCATCAATTTATAGAAAAAAAAAATACTGAGAAGCTTTATAATTGTGAATATCATGTAGCAGAGATATTATACAGTATGTTTTCTAAAGCATACTTTGCAGTATATTCAGTATATGAACAGGGCATTAGCTCAAAGTGTTTCTTTTTCATTAATTTGTAAACATAGCTCCCTTTAATGCTATTCAGCCTCAGCAGCTGTGAAGTTAAATTTTCTCACATTTTTAGTATTAGTTATACAACTTTCTCCTGTCTTAAAAATTATCAAGTAGACAATGCTTTCAACTGAATGTCTTTTCAGTGGCAGACAAAATCATTTCTGTTCACGGATTATGAGAGAAACAAGCTTTTTAAATAGTAAATACCATAATACTGTAAAAAATATGTAAAGATATTGATGTTTTTTTGCAGTACCTTTAGGGAGTGAATATACACAATCGTCTTAGTCAGTCTTAGTTCTTTGCCTTTTCTGGCTATATTCTTCTGTCTTCAAGTTGTTCATGTTCTTTATTCAGAGAAAATATTTCTCTTTCCAGTTGCACTAAATGGTTCTTCTTAAACTCTCCTCAATAGCTCAGTCTATACCAGCAATATAATACAGCAAAACCTCACAGGGGATAAAGTACCACTATCTTTATAAGATGCAAACTGGATTAAAATTTGGAAAGAATCCTCATATGATCCCTACTTATAAATTTCCAGGGTCTGCCTGAAGAAAATGGCTTATTACTGTTTTTGAAAGCTCTCACTTGCACATAGTAGCCAGCCAATAAAAAATACTAATTCCCCTGTAAACTATGAACAAGAAGCAAACTCTTCCAAATGAAGCTACAGGAATGCTTTGTGCTGCAGGTTTTAAATTTAGTACATTCTTAGGAGAACACAAAAGAATAATCACTTTTCAGATTTTGTAGTTAGCTTTTGCTAAATGCATAGGTTTCCTCAGGATGAATTTTACACCAGGAAGAAAGTTTAATCCACAATTACATTCCTTAATATTGCTCTGCAAAAATTTGTTTTGTTTGATTGATTGACTGATTGACAAATTGCCACTTGCTTTTACTCCTGTGACAAGTGAACCCCCTGGCTGCCAGCTGGAGCTTGCTGGTAAAATGGATTGTGCCTCTTGTGAATGTGGTCAATGTGAAAGAAGTGGATTATTTTGGAGGGAAGGTGGAGATGTCTGTTGGTTGTTATGGAAGAGACAGACACAGCTATAGTTTCATTTTACTTATAATATGTCTAGCAAATACAACCTCATTTATTTATAGCCCCTAATGCAATAAAGTAAGTAATCTGAAAACAACAAATTGGTCTCAAAATGTCTGCCTGCTGATCCTAAGTTCATCTCTTGGTGATTTCTTACCAGAGCCCTCACACATTTTTCAGCAAGACAACTATTAGCAATCAAAGATATCTCAGGATGTGAGGCAAACTTGATTTTAATGAAGAAGCTTGCATTCAAACTATTTTATTGTTCCAGCAAGACTACCGAAGTGGGAAGTCTGTAATTGAACTTTGAGCATTACCACTTCTGTTCTCAATTTGGTATAGTTCATAGCATTTTCAAATTGGGATATTAGAAGGGTGGGGGTTTAGTGTGTTCTCTAAGGGACTGATTATGCCTGGGACAGAGTTCTTTATTTGCAGTCATAATTTCTGTTGTGGCTGAATCCACTGGTAGATTCATGCAGAAAGACTGGTTGTTTACACCACAATCTAAATTAAATAGTGTTTTTCTATCAAAACACTGCTCTAATGTGAATCATACTTGTTGGATTCCACCTGTTGTCTAATTGCTATGTTAGCAAATTGCGAATTTAACTCTCAGCGTAAGATGGGACAAAAATCAATTTTTCCTTCACTGTCTTGTACCATTAACTTGTTATTGACTGGTTTAAATTTAACAATTTCCAGTTTCATTTCTGTTTCCTTTCAGAGTTCATGTAAGAAACATTGTGTAGAGAAATTTTTGTGAAGGCTAGAGTTGTCTCCCACTCCCTGTCTCCATATGACCCTTGCGATCTGGTGGGACTTTTCGTTAAAAGCAAAGGTGACTGTATGTATTTCTCTAACAACCAATGCTCTTTAATTAGATGTGGACTTTTAAGAGAAATATTTTGGTGGTGTGCAGTCTTGAAGATATGCTCTGAATACACTGAAGTCCCAGACATATTTTGAAAAGAACCTTATTGCTCTGGGAAATGCCTGTAAGCCTTTAAATTAACATCTCCCACTGATAATTATGGACTTGAGAAAGTTAGGTAATGTTCATTTAGCGGTGGCATGAAATTGAATATTATCGCACCCTTCCACACCAGGGCTAGAATAGAAGTCCAGGGAAAAAAATTATCTGCAGTGCACTTGAATCACATAGGTTTTGGTAAAAAAAGAGGGGGAAAACCCCTACTTGTTGAAGAAAAGAAAAAAAGCTCTTATTATTTAAGGCCATAATTAGTAACTGGCCATATAGTTATTTTTAAAATTAGTAACCAAGTTGGAAAATTACTTGACATTTTTATTGAGTATTTAAAGCATTGTTATATTTTTTTAAACCAAATAGTTTGCTTTTCTGGTTAGAGAATCGTTCGTTGTGCGCCCTTCCAAAATGTAAGACTGTTTTGTTATTGCAGGCATACTGAAGCAAGACAGTCTATGACTAAGCAAGAATAAATCAAACCGATTTTGTTCTATCAATCCATTTTCTTTAGGCTGAGGACTCCTATCCTTTCACTTGAAAGAAGCAATAGTGCTTGTCTGCTTCTCTTGACAACAAAGGAATATTATCTCAACAAGGGTCATTTACTCTAGCATCTTTTTATTGGCCACTGTAGTGTCCCACTTTTGCATCATGAAGATATGATGCTGTATAGCAGCCTATTAGGAATCACAAGTGTGGTTAAATAATATCAAGTGGTTTGATGAAAACTATGAAATATGAAGCTGCTAAGAAAAAGGAAGAAAATAAGAGAGGGAGGCACCAGAGAGAAGATAAGAGACTGTACTGGTTTGAGTTAGAACAGAACTAATTCTGTTCAGTGATTTTGCTTTCCAGCTCAGTCTCTTCTGACTAACTGCACTTTCTGTAGCTAACAGCATCTTTTTGCAAAGTTTCTGCTGCTAGCAGTGATAACGCTTGATGTTTACAGTTATTACCAAGGGCTGGTGTGCAGAAAGGCTCTTGGTTATACTTGGTCCTGTTCAGACCAAGGTCATTGCTGTATCTTGTGTACCATGCTAGGGGTGCAGAAATAAAAAGGCCACATCTGCAGGGAGGAGCAGACAGAACAGGTGACCCTAAAGTGACCAGTGAGCTATTCCATTCCATATACATCATATTCACTATAAATCTGAGGGATCAGGAGGGTCAAGCTCTCTTCTTCAATGTCTGGCATCCAAGGAGGACTCTGCTATTCTGCCTTTGATCCATATGTTCCTGATTCCAGTTACAGAATCCAGATCCTGAATCTAGTTCCTATCTGCTGCTGAATCCAGTCTGTGACTTCCCCTGTGCATGCTCCACAGCATCAACAGTGATAGTGATGTAATTACCACGAGGGCAGATAGGTTTGATATTGGTTTTGCATATATTTGTATATATTACATTTCATTATTATTATTTTCATTAAAGCTTTTTGTTTTGTTTTGTTTTTTCAATTAATAAGTCTCTCTCTTTGTCCCTTTTTCTTCCTCTTTGGGAAGGGAGAGGGGTTAATAGAGAGTGTCTGTCATTTTTTTTAGTAGCTAGCCCAACCTTAATCCTTGACAGAGAGAATGATGAATTAGAAACATAGCAACAAAAAAGCTTCCTAATTGAACTTACTGTGAAAAAAAGCAAAGTTCTTGTCTATGAAACCTGCCAAAATTTGGACCTGCTGCACCCTGATTTGACTGTCAGGACTAAGAAAGACAATACTATTAGGATACTTATGTAAACCAGCAGTAATTGTAGTTTGCTGGCCAAAAGCATCACAGAGAGAACAACGCTAAAGCAGGAGTTGAGGAGGGGTGCAAACAAACATGGTGAGGGAGCCAAAGCATCTGGAGACTTGAAGGGAGTGGAAAGATTTGGTTTATATTTACAGGTAAATAAATGGTGGTTTCATGAAGTAGGGGAGAAAGGACTAAGTTTCCACACAGGTCCCAAGCTGAAGTCTGAAGATCTGTTCCTGGCATCACTTGGCCTCTGGGAAATCTCCCCTGATTAGCCAAAATACCTTCTCCCAGCTCCTTGTCTCCAAGTTTTTTTCCTCTGTTCCATGTCCGTGGTTGTCCATCCTTGGTCAGTGGCACTGATAGTGCAGTTGTCTGCCTGCAAATTTCATTCTTCAGTTCTTTCAGCTTTGCAACTGAAATACCCTGTCCTGAAGCCATAGTTATGCCTGGAAATTAGGTCATATTTTACTAGTGCAATGGAAACAGTAATATGAGAAACAAAACTATATATATATATATATTCTTATTAGCACTGTTAATTAGAAAAGAAGGCTTCATTTGCCAAGAGGAATCCCAGTGTGTAGTAATGTTTGAATTAAATACTGAGTACATTTTCATTATTTTTGATCACTGAAACTGAAGTGCTTCAGTGAATTATTTCCATAACATGTTCTTGGGAAATATTTATGAACAAAACACCTGTGAACTGTAGCTCTCCAAACAATTAGGATGTTTAGTCATACAACAGTTACATGCAAGCAATAAGATAGTGACAAGACTAATGGAGAAGGTTTTATCAAAGTGACTACTCTATTGTTTGAAAGCAAGGAAATTATAGCAAGGGCTGCAAAGAAGAAAATTACACGTTGTCACCATTTATTTTACACAGGAGCAAAGCTGTGTTTTTCCATGCTCAGTGTAGCAGCAAATTCAAAGAAAAGAGCCACATATAAATACTGTGTAATTCCAAATAAAATAAAGCTACATTCTCGGCTTCAAGGAAAACTTCAAAATGCTGAACCATCATGATCTTTTATTTCTTTGGACCATCCTAGTGATACTGTCTATCTCAGTTCCCTCAGGATCTAGGCATGAGGGAAGAGTTCTCTATGGCATGAGGAAAGAGTAAGTTCAAGCACCACAAACCCATCCTAAACCATGGTGAAGGGTAAAGTCAATGTCGAGAATTATACAGGATCAAATGGTGCTAGTGCAGCTCTATCTCTGGAAATTTACTGTCAGAAAAGCAGAGCAAGTGTTCACACCTTCAGATTAGATGTTTAAGATGCCTGTCATGTTGGGTTTTTTTAAATAAAAGCTGCATATCAATGAACTTACTCTGCCTGCCTTTACATGTACAGCCAAGTAGACCTTTTCTAAAGTCATAAATTACGTGGTTTAATTGAAATCTGTTTTAAAATCAATTCTGTTAAGTCAGTACCTCTGAATTCACTGATTCAAATCCATCAGGAAAAAAACCCCCAGGTTTAAGTTGATTAAAGAGACTGAACTTAAAGACTGAATATAACCTTTTCTTTTTCTGTAGCCTGGGTAAAAGCAGGTAGTCTGCCTTTACTCAAGAGAAACCTAAGGCTAACTCCTATAGAGGTTTGGTTTTCAAGGAGAGGGAGGATAACAAGAACTTCCTGGGACAGTTTGCTTAGTCTTTCTCCTGTTTGCACTATGCCTCACTTAAGGTCATTTGCTCTCATAAGTGTTAAGTTCAGAAAGAATCTATTTTAAATTTCCATTTCAATGCATCGTGAATCACTTAACAAGTGACACAGCTTAGAATCACATGAAATTGCTTCCAAAAAGGAATGAGACACCTTGGCAGGTATTAGCTCATTTAGAATTGCTTAAATCTTTCAAAAGAACCACTAAAATCTCAGATGCTCTGCTGAGCATCGTATCCAGAGATTGGTATGAGTGTGAGAAGACCAAAGAGGATTTTTGACAGTGCTCATGCAGCATGAAGGAAAGACTTTTCACTTCCTTTGCTTCAGGTTTTGCTGCCTCCAGCATTCACTGTGTATCAAAGCCACCTACAAATTCCTAAAAATAAGACTCATCCATAATTTCAGACTTCAAAATACACAGTGACAATTTTAGGTGTTTTTCCTTCTACAAGCATCCCTAGAACTTAAAACATTATCTCATTTATCCTCGACAAAATCCTAAACAGCATTCATTTACGATTGTGACTGTTCTGAGTGTGGTCTACAGGTGGGACAGTGTAGCTGATGATGCTGGTAGTATATTTCAGTACCAAAGGCACCAGGTACTTACAGTCTTTCCAAGACTCCAGCCTTTCTCCTCACATCCTTTATTTCATCTAAGATTAAAGGATATAGAAATAAGAGAAATATCTCCCCCTCTAATATTTAGTTCTGTTAATGTATACAGGAAAGAAAAGACTTGAAAGCACTGAGTTCATACTTGGCTCCTTACCTCTTCTCTTTCAAGTCCAATTATGCCTTTACTATAGAACCTTCTTGCTGTCATTTATAAGAGGAATTTGCCTATTGACTTCAGCAGGAGAAAAGCAAGATTTTCATGAAATAACTAATCTAGGTATATACTGAATTTTTTAAAATTTTGGCAGCAGTGTAGTAAAAAACACAGGTCCCTTCAACTGTTACCAGGCCAGTACACTGGGGTTTTTTAATACCAACCTCAGCAACAACAGTCTAATGGATAATAAAATTGCTAGTACCATACATTTTTTCTGGTTCCTTCTTTCATACTCAACAGTGTTTCATTACAGATCTTAGTGCTTCATTAGCATACAGGACAAAAGTTGTTGTCACACACACTTTTGCTTTTCATTATTAAAATAAATTGATGATGGCTCTTGAAATTTGTGAAGGATTTTCACTTCCAGTGGTTTAAACATATTAAGCTGTCTTGGGAGAAACCAATAAGGCCACATCAGCAAGAATGACATTTATTTCAAACTCCTACTCTAAAATCTGCAGTTAACAAGGTCAAAAAGCTTTGGGTGAATTATGGAACAAGAATTCTTAAGATGATTTGCAGCAGGGATTTATTATGTAGCCAAAATTGTATTGTCAGGAGGAAGCAGATATGTAGTGAATATGAGCAAAAACCAGTCCATCTACTTTACATGCTGTCAAGTGTTAAAGGCAGGAATGATTCACAACTGTACAAATGTGCAGTTCTGAAACTGTAGGAATTATTTCCTCTTGTGTCAACCTTTGAGAAGAAATAGTTTTGCATATGACTAAAGTGTGGAAGTAACTAGTTTTTTCCCCTAAGGTAGAAAAGTATTACCTTATATTCAATTAAACAAACAAGTTTAATACAATGAATAAGTGAGATACAGAAGAATAAATTTTCTGGAAATGGATCAGACCATGCATTTTAAACTTGCCTACAAAGAGTTCACTTATTGAGATTTCCTTTGCTCTCTTCCAAGCAATGGAAGTTCTGCAGGACTGTTTTTTTTCTTCTTTTTCCAGTCTACAAGTCTACAGGATCTTCTGTGTAGCTATAGGAAAGGAAGGGATCTCTTTACAGCCTCTGGTAGAGCAGAGAATAAACCCAAAATCAACAAAATGAGTAACATGAAGGAAAATTTTTGTGTTCTGAATAAAACTGGACTCATCAGACTCAGACTGATTGCATGTGCAGCTGATAAACTTAGTATTTAAAAATGTATTCTTAGCAAGCAAAATAATATATACAGGTGTGCTTCTCTTGGGGATATCTGGTAAATCTGGGAATTGGATTTTAAAAGAGTGAGGATGTTGTGCTCTTAAAATGACAATACTGCTCTATATATCATTTGAGAACATCATGTGTTTCTTTTCACAGCTTAAAGCAATCAGTCTATAACATTATTTCTTTGCACTCTCTGTTTTTATTATTTATCAAGAAACTTTTTTTTTTTTTCTGTCTGAGTGCATATCACTTGAATATAACCAGAAAAGTCATAACTGATTGTGAACATCTTGAAGAAACCTATTACAGAAATAAAGTGTACTTTGGGGCTTCCATATTGATGAGATAAAAAAAAGACATTTCCAAATTGATGCATGCTTGGGAATGCTAATGAGCAGTCTCGGACATCTAACTGAGCAGCAGTGCTAGCATCTTCCTCAGTCTGTGTCTGCCAAACAATACCTGGCAATTTTATTTTCATCACAAAAGCTTCTAGTTTCCTCCTCTGTATGTGGCTTTCCTGCTTTTCTTTTGTTTGTTTTTTTGTTTGTTTGTTTATGTGTTGTGGTTTGTTTTGTTTTGTTTATCTTTTTTCTTTTCCTTTTCTGCTAAATAAAGAGAACGCCCCAAGATGCCAACAACTGGAAAAGCCTAAAAGCTTACATGTAAAAGAGGTGATATGCCATAACAGATAGAAGCTTTAGGATGCATTTATATCCTCAATGGATATGAGAAGATAGGAGCCAAACATAAGACTATATGACCAAATATGATGTGATAGTTAGCACTGACAAGTGAACATGTCAGCATGGGAAAAGTGATAAGGAAGTTTAAAGATATTTTTAAAATTAAAGTTAAAGAAGTAATTAAGAACACAGGGTTTTTTTCTATTTCCTTTATTAAAGGAGTTTATATTGAAGAAACACTGGTAAACCTTGCAATATGTGAATGAACCAAGAAGCAGACATACACTAAAGACAAAGTTTCTGAGAGCACAGCCAAGTTATAGTTTCTTCATTCAGGGACCATCAAAAGGAAAAATTAATACCATCCAAGTTTAAAAGTGATGTAAAACTCCTAAGTGGCCATAACTGTCCAAACAGGAAGGAATGACAGAGTAGTTCAATTACACCGAATATAAATTAAACACATTTGTCAATGAGTTCTAATGGCAAGATACAGTGACTTTTATGCAGGTGAAGTCTGCTGAAGAAGCAACTTCTCATATATATTAACTATAAGTTTGAATAATATCTTTTATGTTAAAGATTATTTCAAAAGACAGTGTCACCTTGCATATTTCCTACAATGGGCAATATAATGAAACCCATCAGTTCTTCTAAAAATAATAACCATGTTTTGATATAAAAAAATTCTATCAGAAAAGTGGTTCTTAAAATATATTATGTAAATGTTTTCCAAATTTAATTCTTTGTATACAAATATATACATATTTATGTGGCTGAATGTGATTTTACAGACCATTAAAGATATACGCAAGCAGCACTGTACCCCTGAAATCCACATTTTACTCATATAAAAATGGCCATGTTAAACACTCTGTTAAAAGTGGTCATGCTGAGGTATCTAACTTTATTTATAAGTTGTTTTATAATGTCAGAATTATTTGTGCTAGTATCTTTACAACCCAAAAGACAAGTTCCTTCTGTCATCATCCCATCATTTTTTAAAAAAGATCTGACAGTCTTAAACATTCTGCTTATCTCATTCCTGATTAAGAACAGAACTTCTGCACTGCCAGATAACCACTTATCTTCAAGCAACATAGTATTCTAAAAATTTAACAGGTTGTGGTTATTAATAATTGCATCTGCTGAAACTGCAGCCCACAGAATACACCATATTTTATTAGAAGACCATGTCTTTAAGAAAGATACTTTCTTACTTGGGAACTGCTATGTCATTTTTGAGCTATGAGAGTGTACAGGTACTGCATACACCTGCATCCATATCCAAGGCTTCCTGCATAATGACACTGCTTTTGTAGCATGATTCCCCTCGTTACTCAAGAAAAAGAGAGGGTGAGCACAAGAAATAACAAGGTAGGAAAGTGCTGCTCTTATATTACTAAATACCATAGGAGTTCACTGGAATTACTATTTTAAAATCCAGTTATTATAAGCTCTGTCGTCCAATAATGTTAATGCTAAAGTATGGCTATTTCCTAGTCATTTTTTATTTTAAAAATGTCTAATTCTCAAATATCTCCATCAGATGGTATATATTCGCTTTGGCCATTAATGAAGACTAATGCTAAACCAAAAAGATTAAAGGTTTTAAACCATAATACCTGAAATTATACTTAGGAACAGTAGAAAGTTCAGGATTTACCCCTTTCAAAGGTCAAATGGGAATAAACAAGAAAAAGAAAAGGCCCTGAACTTTTATTAAAGCAGTAAGATCTTGCCTTTGTATGGTGTCATTTCTCTGAGCACTGTACAAACATTCATAACATTAAAAGTTCTGCAAGCCTTGGAGTCTCCATTTTGGAAATAGGAGAAAGTGAGGAGTAGAAAAAGTTATGGTCTAAACTCTCAACAGTGCCACTTAGATCATTGTTAGAAACCATTAGTCCAGTACTAATGGAGTCAAATGTAGAGCTCCTGAAGATGCACCCTTAAAAACTGTCTTGCTCACAATTACACATAAGCAGTAGGGGTGTCAGTAGAAGGCTATTTGAATGTTTACCTCAGTATTTACACCTAGCAATGATTCAGCAGATAGCCACCAGAGGAATCAGTAATGTGCCCTTTGTCTTTGTAAAAACAAGATCAATTTACAGTTTGAGTTTAGTTTCTTTAGGGCAAAAAAAATTCTTACTGTGGCTTATGGTCAGCTTCTTTGAAACCAGGTCAGTTCATACTCACCTAGACAGTGGGGAAGTCAACCAAGCCATATTTTGGCTTGCATGCTGTAAAATGCCAGTCCTTTATATTTGCTGATACATAGAGCTTTCTTACAAACTTCTTTTACCTGAACTTCTAGTTCACAGTTTTATTTCCTGTTGCTAAAAACCCCCATATGTTTGTATTGTGTGACAGAATGTTATATAGGTACACTTCTTCACCACAGCACGTATGTTCATCAGTATGAACATAACAAACAGTGTCTAGCCCTCTATTCTGTATGGCACTGGGAAAAGTTATTCAGGAAGAGCATGTAAACCTGGCCATTTCTCTTGCTGGTCTCCCAGCATTCACAAACATTGGATGAGTGTTGCTAGAGGATAAATCTGTAACTATCTCCTTTTAGTACCTGATTATGGATTTTTGACCATGAATTTATTGAATCCCTTCATGAAACTGATGATGTTATGTGGTCTACTGATTTTCTATTGGTTTCGTTGAATATAATCTTGTTCTTATACTGTGGGATTTGTTGAATGATAGTGTGTGTTCATTTTATTTTGAATGATGGTCTGTGTTCATCTTATTTAACAGCACCCTCATGTTTTCACCATAACCCACTTCAGGTTTTTCCCCTCGAAATTGAGATCTTATAGCCCTTTATTGTCTTTTTATATAAGCATCTCTCCATCTCTTTAATCATTTTAGTTGACCTTCTCTAGATCTTCTGTAGCTTCTTACCAGCTCAAGAAACATTCATTGCCAGGCTAAACAGATCAGCTCAGTCACTGATGGGTTGGGCATCCCTGCTATGCTTTTTTATTGTATGTGTGGTGCAGTCCTGCCACAGAAGCGTGATTTTACACCCACTGACTTGCAGCAGTAAGATTGCCCTACTTTCCCACCCATTGCTTTCAAAATAGGTACAGCAGCTCCCATTGTATGCAAAAAAGTTTTTCCCTTTTAACTGAAAAAAATAGGAAGTAAACAGGAAACTATTTCATTATGCTTTTAAAATGGATTTGGAAATGCTGGCAATCTCCATAAAAGCTTCTTTTTACCTTCTTTTGTGCCAAACTTCACAAAATTGCTGCTTAGCCATTCATTGACCCCATACAAAACAGCTTGTGCACTGTAATTGTCTGGATTAAATCAAGTTTTGAAATATAACTTCCAAATAATATCCAAATTCTCAAGCTGTCTTTCATATATAAAAGTAACAAGGTCTTTTTAATTTTTCAGTGTTCTTTAAAAACTGATGTCTCTAAAATTTTAAGCAATTTCCATGTCCTACAAGTAGAAAGAGACACTGTGGTTTTATTAAACAAAATTATTAACATAGAGAGATTGGAAGGGGAGGAATGAGCTGATTATTGACTTGTTTGAGCGGTAGGTGCTGCAGCTCCATTCTGGGGCAACTGTATTAGTGACCTGGTTCTGTTACAGCTTTTACAACTGTGTTAGCCAAGTGGTAGGGATATTATCTCAGCAACCGAAAGTCACAAATTCTTCCGACTCCTGTGTAACTATGAGTGCATTATTCAGATTTGTCTAGAAAAATTCCATAAAGCCCTTAAGTAATTATTTTAAATTTATTTTTGTTTTCCCTAAGTCTACAATCTATGCCTATAATGGAAACATAGTATTACTATGTGTATTACCCCAAAGCATGGAAGACCCAGGGTAACTTCATGTCACTCATTTTCAGAGGGAAAAAAATAGAATTTAAGGAATTTAGATCACGCTGATCTAAACACTTTTGTGTTCAAACAGAATAGTAGGATACCTTCAGCAAGTGTCTTCAGTCTGCCTACTTTGGAATATATTTATGCAGTCATGTAATTGAGGTTTCTTTGTTGATGAATCCTGATCCACATTGATAAAGGAGGAGTCCTCTGGCATCCTGAGGTCTCCTTGGAGTGTATCCCAGAGACAAAACCTGAGGATATCTCTGATAGCTTGTTACTGGCCTTATTACTCAAAGACAATGGGGATGACATTCTGCCAGATGTGGCATGTTCACTCTCCCGAGATCTGCAACCCTTGCCCTGTCAAGTAGTGTCCTTCACTTAATGTTATGGCAGGCCTCAGAGCATACAACATATATTGCCACAGTCAGTCTATATATACACTTCTCTGTGGGCCACTTCTTTTCAAACATTTCAATGTGAAAGACACAAATATATATATATATATCTACAGACATATGCAGTTCTCTGCAGTGTGGGAGCAACCAGCTAACTCTAGAGGAGGTTACTCAGAGGCACAGGCAGTCCTTACTTCTGCCAGACAGTCAGTTTATGGCAGATGACTCGACTCCCCCAGTACCTCCATATACTCCTTGGGCATACTCGGGTGCTTTATAAAGGATATTTAGGAGCACTTTAAAATGACAGGTAGGCCAACGTGTCAGGGATATATGTGTTGCTAAGGCATTGGCCTTAATGTCATGCATCTATTTACCAAAGTCCTTTTCCCCAAAGCTGTTGTTCACCAGAGTGTAATAATTTTGATCTCTTCATACTGTCACTGCTTCTCGGTGAAGCTTGAAAATATCACAAGGCTAAATGAGATCTTAGTTTACCTTAAAATAGTCTCAAGCAGCTCTAAGACAAATGTAGTTTAAATATGGAGTAGAAAAAGGTCTCTCTGGAAAAAATAATTGAATCTCTGCCAAAGCCACTGCAAAGTTTGCCATCTCTGCATTAGTTCAATATTCAAGTGCTAGATTGAAAATGACTCTTGGTTTCCTCACAAGGACTACTTAAAAATGGAAATTACTCTAAATTGACAGGCAATAATTTCTCGCAGGGGGTCTGTTACTTTTTAGTCCTACTTACTTCTCTCTTTTCTCCTATTTATACCATCTATCAAATGTTGTATTTGCTTAAAGCTCTTTATCCTCCATCATGAAATTTCTGTGCTCTGTCTGCCAGAAAAAAATATTCAAAAGTAGGTGACCAGAGAAGCTACAAAAGATGCCTATCTTAGCTGACACACCTGATGATACAGCATTTATACCAGGTCAGATAAATTGACCTTACCTGGGAGTCCTACCACAGAATAAATAAAATATAGATTTTTCATAATCAGGATAAATATTTGGTTATTCCTCAGCTCACTGGTAATATAAACATCTGTTCTGAATTAAATAGGGTTCTACTAAAGGAGTGAACTTTTAACTACCACTAAGCCATTGAGAAAAATGTCTCTCTGTCCAGCATTGAAAGAGGCTGGAGACTCAAATGCAGGTGGAAAGAGCCGGGGAAAGACAATAAATTGAGAAATTTCCTCTTGAAACCCTCAAGAACTGTCCTGCATACAGGCAACAGGGTAAATCCCTTCATCTATGTAACTTCAGTAGTCTTCCATTTTGGTCTGCTAATAAATTATCCACCTATACACATATACACAACACAAGTGAGCCAAATCCTGCCAAAATGTGTATGTCTTCAGAACTTGATACAGTGCAAATCTTCAGTTGTTCCTTAAATCTTATGATCAACAGGAAAATAACAGTTATACACTGGAGTACTAAACTGTTGAGAGGAGAAAGGACAATTTCTTAGTTTTTTACTCACTAGAAAACTTCAAGAGGTACAATGACATTTTCTATGAGGGAAGAATGATCAGATCATCCTTTCCACCACCCCACGGGGAAAATGGCAAAGTGAGCCATTCATTGCCATTGAAAATGGCATCAGTGAGCCATTCATTCTGTACTGAATCACTATTTGTTTTGTCACACATTCCACAACACTTTAAACCCATAAAATGGAGAGAGCAGAGCCCAGATGAAGCATGTCCATAGTACTACTTCCTTTTGCATCCTTTAAGGATTTTCTATTTCACCTTGATCCACTGAGGTCCAGAGAGTTTCTGAGTTGAGGCTGAGGGGGATAAACAAAGAGGAAAAGAATACCAAATTTATGTGGAGCTATAAGACATAAATCAGTGCTTCAATGGGAAACACTAATCTATAAGACGGATGCTATAGCCAAGAATGCTTTTGTTTTTAGTAACCTATGAAAAAAAGAGAACTGGGGGGGGGGGGGTGGGGGGGGG
>JANIJG010019443.1:0-30310 GCA_024611175.1 Megaceryle torquata
TGAAAGGGATTATAAAGGCTGGTAATAATCCCATAAAATCTATCTCCCCCACCCCCTCCAATTAAAATGTTTTTTTCTACCCCCCCCCCCCCAAAAAAAAAAAAAAAAAATTACTATTTGGGAGAAAGAAATACTACAGACTTGAAATCCCATCTATACGTTCTGTTAAATTTCATGAACGAAATGCCTGACGTATTTTTATGCAAATGAAGCTTCGATGAATAAAGCAGTGTTCCCACTTTCTCCTTTCTAATGCTAATGTTTAATTCTTGCTTATTTATAGAAAAACACTCTATAAAACAGGGCCATAGAAAAAAGCTCTGCAGCACCTACTGAAGAGAGGTGAACTCCTCCATGCATAGCAAGCACTGATTATATGTTTGCAGGTTCTGAATAAAGTGTGCTGGTTTACTAGCTGTCAGCTTTCAGCACTCCCACAGCCACAGCAGCTTGGCAGAAGAAAGGTGACACATATGGCCCTTGGGCTGGGTGTATATTTTTAGAAAAAAAATCAAAACAGAACAACAAAAAAAAAACCCAACCCAAAAATATAATACCCATCCCAGCTCTAGTGCTCCTTCAAATGCAAATCTTCAGAAGCTATGTGACAAAACCTGTATGCAGGGACCTGTATTTGAAACACTCTTTGAACTAGACAATCATTTGCAACTTAATCCTTAATGAATACAGTTACTATTTTTGCAAGCACATCACACACAACAAACCCATGTTTGTTGATGAAATATCAGTGGGATATGATTTTATTCCTATGGATAAATATAACCTGGTGTCTGTGTACACTCATACACACACATCTGCAGGAGTATGCTGTGTATCCAAAGTCCTCGAGACGAATGAACTAACACCTGGGGATATCAAAGATCCCAGGTCCTTATTTATGCCTGCTCATAATACAGAGAGTGATGCACTCCTTGGTGCACCCTGGCCACAGCGAGCTGGTTGGGGCACCAGATGTGGACCAGCTTAGGGTTTTCAAGAGGGCTTGGTGCATTCAGGCACAATAACATCAGTGCAGCAGTCAAAAGAAAAGGCAAAATTTTCCTCAGGTGATGGCTGCCCTGGTGATTCTAACCCCCCTCTTTAGGGAGGAAGATTAAATCCTTGCTCTGGGAGTCTGTGATTAAGTGAAAATAAGTTTCTGAACTACAATGGAAAGCTCAAAAACATGACTGAAGGCATCCTGTACCTCTAAAAGAAGGTGGCAATAAGGGATAACTTTAGAACCTGTCAGTTTAAAAACATTTCTATGCCTATTACTGTCAGAAACAGGGATGAATAACACAGGGTGGTCTTTCCACTCATGGTCTTCTGCAGGAGAAGGCTGTGAGGAGATATCCCAGCTGTTGGGACAAAACCTTGGCTGATGTGTTTCAGCAGAGGTCAGCCTGCACTGCCTGCTGTGTGGTGCCAGCATAGCCTCAAACAGATAAAAACACACTGCTGCTTTCTCCTGCCTGAGAGCTTCACGGGGTGATTTTGCAAATTACAAGTTTATCCAGAACATGTCAATCCGTGTAATTTATTTACGTGTGCATATTCACACACACACACGAAAAGGATGTGAATTTATTTTTTATCTGGGTATAGGATTGGTTAAGTGTATTGTGAAGAAAAGTGGGGAATTTGATCTCTCTTTATTTTCTAAAATTTTCTTCTTCCCAGTGCCAGTGTGTCCCCTTGGATGGGCCAGGCAGCTCGGACCCAAAGTACTCACCTCTATGATTTACTTTGACACAGAAAAAGGGAAGAGTAAATTCCTTTACACAAACCAACCCCAGAAAGATGCTGTGAGACTCATTTAAGGATTTCAAATTCCCTGTCCCCCCCAACCCCACTGCCCCCTCCCCAGGTCCCATTGATCTGAGCTATTTAAGAGTGAATGTGAGTCAGGCACGAAATTTTCATTCTGAATTTGGTTGTGGAGCAATCGCGAAATGGTTTAGGTTTTCAGCAGAGTGCTTTCTGAAGAATCAATGAACCATTTCTTTAGGGGTGCAGGTTAAATCTGTTACAACAGCCTTGTGATGAGCCTTTAGTGAAACCATTTTGTTACATGGCAGTTAAGAATGGTTGGGACTGGGGACATTTCCCTTTTAAGAGAAGTAATTAATCCACTTAATATTTGAGGAGAACTAGGAACTAGACCGTTCTGTTTATATCTAATTTTTCTTAGTGTAAAGAGCATCAGTACAGGAATTCTATTTGGGTGCAGGAATGTTGGCTACAGCTGCATTTTCAAAGGAGCACTGTCAAATTGAAAACTGTTTTCTCTGAGAAGTCGTGCCCCAACTGCTGTCACACCTGAACTTACTGTAACTGAAAGAGATTATAAGAAAATTGTTTCTCTTCCATCATTTTGCTTATTTTGTGTGTTTGACTGCTCCTTCGGGGAGCTGCATAGTGGGTCTCTGCAAGATGAAGGAGTGGGTGCCGACTCAGGCTAATCTTTCTATTTTCCTCAGAGTGTTTCACACCATTCCTGTTGCTGAGCTCACCCTGGGCATGCATTTGGCTTTGCTCAGGCTTTTTGTGGCAGATGCAGAGCTTGGTTCTTGAAGGCACTGAGGCCTGCCCTGTGCCCCAGCACCTTGCACCTGACAGCTGCTCAGCTGTGTCTGATGTGTCTTTGTGTTGCCTTGCTGGAGAGACTGGAGCTGGCATAGTGGGAACAAAGAGCAAAAATGCACGTAAATAATCTAAAACTCGGAGCAGGGGCTGGAATTCACACCTCATGGCCCTGTGCTCCCAGCTCTGTGAAGTTCCTGGGGCAGGCCCAGGATGGCTGATAGGGGGTATACTGGGGCCCAGCCTTCGCCCATAACGCTGCTCATTCCTCTTTTTCATTTCGTTTAGATCCTCAGAAACAGAAACAGGATTTAAATTAACGGTTTTATTTTGCGTGCAGGGTGAGCACTTTTACCGCCGTTCCACCTGGGGAGAGGACCGGGCAAGGCGCCCCGCGCTTTCCTCCCTGGGGTCAAACCTCCGCCCGACCCGCGGCAGCGCCCCCTGCAGGCGCGCGGCAACGCCCCACCACCTTCCCCCGCTCCTCTCCCACTTGCCTTTGGCGCCTAACCCGCCCGTCAGAGGGAGAAACCACTTTTCCCAACTTCCTGGGGGGATCCTCTTGCGCGGGGAGGCAGTGCCACCCGCCTTCTCCGTTTCAGAGCACCGTCAGAAACCACTGAGGCACTTTAAAAGCTTACAAGAACACAAAAGGCTGTCCCTTGCGGTGTCCCTTTTTCAGCGGAGCAGGAGCGCGTTCTCCGCTCAACACCTCCCCCCTCCGCTTGGTGCTGAATGGTTCGCTCCGGGTCCGGTTGGGGGAGGCTCTGCCGCCATTTTGTTTGCGTGAGGGGTGAGAGGGGCGCTGTGCTGGGAGGGCAGAAGGGGCGGGAGGAAGCGGCGACGGGGACCCGGGGGTCACGGCGAGAAGTCGTGCCGGGAATAGACGGTGAGGGCGGGCTCAGCGACGGCAGGAGGCACCGGGGCGGGCTCCTCCCCCATCCTTCGCAGACATGTACATCAAGCAGGTAAGCTGGCGGGGTCTAAGCTGCCCGCCTTGTATCGTGCGGCCTGGGCCTGTCTGGGTCCATTTGGCTCGGCTTACTTTGCTGTGACCCGGCACTGGGGGCGGAGGGGGGATGTCTTTAACCTGCGGGCGAGCAGCAGAGCCAGGTCCCAGTCCGCAGCAAGAGGCCCGCTGGTTGGTGACGGGTCCGAAGGCCTTTATTTGTTTCTCCGCTGTCCCGGGATGGAGGGACCGTGGCCCTTGCTGAGGGGAACCATTCCCGGCCTAGCCCCGAAGCAGCCCCACCGTGTAGGCTGGGGGGAGCCTTCTCTTCCCCCACCCCGCGGTTCCCGCGGTTGGTTTCATTCATTGGAGCCGTGAAGTGGTGTTGTGTGGAGGCCCGCTTGGACGTGGGACTTGTTCGCGGGCCAGAGCGCGAACCCTTTGGATGGGGCAGCCTTGATGGCCCGGCCCCCTGGGCGGCAGGAGGCCCAAAGCTGAGGGGCTCGTACCCACGCGGGGCTCCTACACAAACAAAGGTCTCTTCTCGTCGTCAGGTGGCATTTCTCAGCTGTTAAAGTTACGGGGTTTTTTGTTTGTTTGTTTTTAAATTCTACATGTGATTTCCGTTTGGAAATGCGACTGTATTTGGGGTTTCAATTCAAACTGGTTTAGCCCTCCTCTCCCCCCGGGCGAAACAAGTTACTCATTTGCATTGGGGTGATGCCTTAGGCCCCTAGGTACATACTGTTTTAATCTGTTATACTTCATTCTCGACAAGAAATCTGTAGCTAACCTTCAGTTAAAAATAAGGTCCCTCTACTGACTTTTTCCAAACCGTTTTTAAGATTGAGGCGATCATTAATGTTACTTCTGTAGCAAATTCCTGCAGTCATACTGCATAGTATATTGCATATTACGGTTTACTTTTTATGGTTGCCTTCATATCACTGCCTGTGCATGTTCATACATACCCTACCGGGATTCTAATTTTTCAAGTTGCCTCAAAAGTGAATGTTCTACATAGAAACCAGTTTTTTTATCAAATATTTGACTGACTAGGGAGTTTCAAATGTGTTTTATAGTAAATTTAACTCATTCATTGCAGGTGCACACATTGTTGTAAAGTCTTTGAATAGAATTCTTGGTTCTCCATATTTGAACTGCACAAAAATAATAGTGAAGATCTGTAAGAAGTCCAAATGAAGTCAGAGCAAGGGAAATTAGTTTCATCTGGAAAGTAAGAAGTTTAGGTGGTCAATACCAGTGCTGTTCTAGGAGGTATAGAAGACAGCATAACAAGTTGTGAGAATGAAATGGATGAGTGTGACTTTAGTTCCACCAATATCACTTATTCTTGTTACTTCTCAGAAATAATTCCTGGAGTTTGAAGATTAAAATTATTTAAATCTTAATCCAAGGCTATACAAGGCAATAAGAAGTTCTAGGATTTCAGAATATGTAGGCTAGATGAAGTGAGAAGCCACATAGGAAAAAACTTTGGGACCTGGGGGGGATGATATGGAGAGTCTGGCTGTATCATCATACTCTTGTGTATGCAGGAGGTAAAAGTTTGTGCTTCTTTAGTAATGTCCAAGAAATAATGACTGGTTGTTTTTACCTTTTTGTAGGCTTTCGGGTTCTTATGAGAAGGAAGTAGATGAATTATTCCCATCTGGATGTTTTTAGAATATAGGTAAACTGTAAAGATACTGGAGACCACATTTTTTTTCACATTCTTTTAATTGTCTTCACTTTTATTGAAATCTAGTAAATTAGGAAGCATCATTGTTTGCAATTTTTTTTTTTTTTCCCCGCCCAATCTGAGTGACTGTAGTTTCTGTGGCCTAGAGTTGGTGGCAAGACCTGAGTAAGAATTGCTTTTTCTGTTTAACCTTTGAAAACCCCAGGTACTGAGGCAGCTCTTGATGTGAAAGCCTCCATCTGGCAGATGAGGCAGACCATCATTTTAGGGGAGGTGGGGGTCTGTGCTCACAGCCAGAGTGACTGGGTAGTCTTCAGTACATATGTTGTTTTACACTTGCTTTCTGTATTTTGCTCCATTAAATTCTGAAAACTTTAATTATGTCCAATACAGTTGCTTTAGATTTAGATCTGAACACAGTGCGGGTACTTAATGAGAACTGTATCTTGCCCAGGAAAAGGGAACGTAAGCAGTTGCAGTGCAAAACAAGGTTTAGAATGGCAGAGTATTGGAGGAAGTTATAATGGAAGACTGTTTTCCAGAATAGCTGCTGTTGCTAATATCTAATATTTGATGGTCAAGGATTAGTAATTTTCTGCCTACCCCTGTTCTTAGCTTCAGATTCCAATAATGTTGCAAAGAGGATTTGACAAGGAAGCTGTAGTTCCTGGGAAGAAAATGGCTCTGTGATTTCTGTCTAAAAGTTAGCTAATTCTTTTAAGTATTATTTCACTTCGGTTTTTACAAACTCGAATGTTTTATTTGCTGTCTGATATGGCATTTTCATTCAGTATTAGATGTCTTTGACCCTTTGAACAAACAGCTGGTGAGAAGAGTCTTCCTCACAAGTAATTCTTAGTTCATGATGGCTATCATGATGAAACATTGCCATTTTTTCTAATGATATCTTGTTTCTGTTAGGGAAGAGCTGGGCAAAGGACATCAGTGCATCATTAAATGAAAATTCTAGACCTTTTGTAAGTGTTCTTGCTGAAAGATCTGCAAACATCAGAACTTTTCAAGTGGTTGCTGCCATTCTGAAGTCTTACTGAGCAAACCAAAGCTAGTCTGTATTCTTTTACCACAGCTTTAATGATTGGGAAAAGTTGTTTAATGCGGTAATGCGTGTTCTGGAAGTTGGATCAGTTTTGTTGCTATGCAGAACTGAAGTATTAGGGTATTGTCACTCTGTACCTTGTATGTGATTTGGCCCAGCAAACTTCAAATCACTACTGGAATAGAACAGTTGAAATTTGACATGCTGCTTCTAGATGGCTGCTGTTTAGCTCCTGAAGTTCATTGTGTAGGTTTGGATTTTTCTATTTAGGAAGTGAATTCACTGGAACCAGGGGAGCTTGCTTTTTTAACTTTTTTCCTTCAGGCTGCACAATAAGCAACAGACTATTGCAGGTAAAATAGGTAGACAAGTAAAATAGGTAGATAAGTGCTTGTGATATTGGGGTTTTCTTTCCTGTATGTAATACTCATCTTTTTGTGCATTTTTTTTACAAAAGACTCTCAGAACTCTGTTGTTCACTATACATTGGCCTAGATAGCTACCAACATCACTTGTGATAGGGGAAGAATCTGTCCCTAAAGTGATGCTTAGGTGAGGGGCAAGTTTTATGCTGTAGGTTGCAGATCTTGAGCTGAAGGATTGAAGGGTGTGTGGGAAGAGCAGGGGAAATCAAGTGTATTATTATTGATCTAAATATTCTGTGAAATCTTATAGTTCAAAACCTGCTAACAGACAACATTGTTAAAATAATTCACTCTTCTCTTTAGGTAATCATTCAGGGCTTTCGAAGCTACAGGGACCAAACCATTGTGGACCCATTCAGCTCAAAACACAATGTCATTGGTAAGTTCTCATGATTGGCAGTTCACACTAACTGGAGTTGCACTGTTATTTCAGAAGATGTTCCTGTTAGGAGTCCTTTACAGTTTTTAATAGTCTGCTTACATTTGATGACTGTGTTTTCTGTTTCAGAAACTTCTTTACCACTGTCTGTAATATAACACAAGATGTATTTCACTTACTGCAAAGTAATGCTAACATTCAGTGTTACTGTGACAGGAGTATGTCTGAGTCTTTAGAAACCAAGTGAGGTCTTTAAATTCCTTCATACATGCAGATCTCTGTATCAGCCAGGCTCCCTTTAAAGGCTGTACTTGCAGGAAGAGCAGCAGAGAATTTGTATGGGATTCTTATTTTTATGGGTTTGTGCAAGTGTGATTGTTTTTCATAAGTAAGCACACTAACTACCACAAACTGCTGCAGAGAAGGTGATCCTCTTTCAGCTTTAGAGAATTAATTTCTGGAATTAGACTGTCAAAAAGTGTAATAGAAGCTTCATAGTATAGTTTCATAGATAATAATCTAACAGCATTTTGTTGACTACAGTTCTCACACCCCTTCCTATTTTTGCCTGTGGACGCCTAGCCCTGCCTTTTTGTTTGCAATGATTTTAGTGACTGTGCAACAACTTTGAGACTGCTGATCCAACAGTCACTTTTAGACATAAAAACCGAGCAGACAGGTTTTACTCTGATCTGAAAAAAACTGCATATGATTTGAATATCATGTCCTGTTAGACAGTGTTACTTCAGTGGGAAGCTAACACCTTATCCGTGTATTAGTACTTCTGAAAGGAAAACAATAAATTCTGGCTGGACAGAAAGGTTGTCATGTTCATTGTTACTGGGAAGCAGTTTGAAATGAATGCAGTAGGTGCTGGTCTTAATGATAAGACACTGAGCCTTGCCAAAACATGGAATAAACACAGATTGCTCTTTTAGAATAGTGCAGTGTTCTTAGACCTTTATTTTTTTTTAATAGAAATAGTACTTCTTCCAGTCTTTTAAATTACAACAAAACATTGCTGAATTAGCAAGTGGAGTATTCAGCACTTCATACTCCTTGAAGTTCATACAGTCAATCTGAATGTAAGGAAAGTTATTTCTTTTGGTTACATGTGAAAAATGGATGCTGGGACCAGAAGAATTTGACTTGCGTCTACTGGTTTTATCCCACCAGTAGATCAGTATTAAAAATAAAAGGATGGGAATAAATAAGATTAGTTCTAACATTGTTCTTGTTGTGGAATAGTGTTTGTAAGCAGTGGTGATTGGCTTGAGTGGGGAAAGGACTGCTCTCTTTCTCAGACAATGACTAAGTGATCCACCTACTAAGTTTGCCTCATTCTCTTGAGATTTTTGTTTGGCTCTGTTATATTTGGGTTATGTTCTTGAGTATTTATATGCAGCATATAATGTACCTTGCTGTGTTAACATATGTCAGCTTGAGATTATGCTTTGTGTTTTAAATTTCAGTGGGAAGAAATGGATCTGGAAAAAGCAACTTTTTTTATGGTAAGCTTGGATTTCTTAATATAATATCATGAGGATGCTGATGAGATCAGGTTTCTTTGTTTTTGTCAGAAGGTGGTTTACCAAATGTTCCTCCTCAGCAAGGAGTGGCAGATTGGTAATTAATTACTTGACAGTGGTGAAAGGCAGATCTCAATGCACTTGTTTAATACTTATCTTCATTTTTTTACTAACAGACTTCTAAGACTTTTAAATGGCAAAAAAAGTACTTTCTACTTAGAAACCAATTCTAAAAGTCACCCACCTTAAAAGCTGACTGTGATATTTGCATTTGATGTAGACATTCTTAGTGGCCAAATTCTAAATTGGTTCCACAGCACTAAGGCATATTTTATACAGCCTTTTAATGTGTGTGGGGGGGGGGGACTTCTAGGGTGGAAGCATAAATGGCAGAGCAAAGATGCTAGTTAAAGGTGTTGGTGGCATTTGTGATGGTAGTCTGTATAAATTGTCAGTGTTAAGCATTTTAGCAGTATTTTTCATCTAGCTCGTGCGCTGTGTATTTGTAGAGGAAAGCTCATTAATCCCTACTTGGGCGGCATTGCTAATGCTTATGCAGTAAGGTGGTGACAGTGAAACTTCTTCAGAGAAATTCTAGTGTACAGCAGACTGAGTGATAAAAATCCATCAGATTAAGGTTTTTAATGAAGAAATGTTCTAAGATATTGGTAATGGCACGGCTGTGCTATGCAATAGTAAAACAGTATGTTTTGAGGTAAAGAAACTGCTGCATAGCTCCCTAAGGGAAAGAATAAATCGTCCTTTTCTTTACTGTTTTATTACAGCAATTCAATTTGTCCTCAGTGATGAGTTTAGTCATCTTCGCCCAGAGCAGAGGCTGGCTTTGTTGCATGTAAGTGAAGGTGTATAACAACACGACTAAAGAATAAGATAATGCATTGGAATGTTACTACAAAAATGGTAAATTGCTGGGCTGTAGATAATTTAAGCCAATTATTTTGAAAGCATCCTTAAACAATTTTTTATTTCCCTTCAGCAAAAGGGAATTTATTACAAAGTAATACATTATGCTCGTAACACACACTGGTGAAATAAAAATACATGTGCTGGATCTTACAGATGTGGACTTTCAAATCCTTGACAGGAAAGGGGAAGTGGGATTGTCAGGAAAAAGGGGAGATGAACAAGCTCAAAATCCCTCTGAGGTTGGAATTATCTAACCAAAATGTCTCATTTCCTAGGAAGGTACAGGTCCTCGTGTTATTTCAGCATTTGTGGAAATTATTTTTGACAATTCGGACAACAGATTACCGGTAAGTTGAATACACTGCTTCACAAATAAACGATCATTTCAGACTCGAGTAATAGTATTATATTATTGTATTGTAACTATTACATTATTTTAAGTCTTATAGTATTTATACTCAAGCTTCAGTAGGTAACTGCTTTTGAGTCAGTTCTGGTAAAAGTGCCATAACTACTCTGGATTAGTTATACATACCTACTGCAAGCACTTAAATTTATTTGCTTTTGTTTTCTTAAGATTGATAAAGAGGAAGTCTCGCTTCGCAGAGTCATTGGAGCCAAGAAGGACCAATATTTCTTAGACAAGAAAATGGTGACGTAGGTACTTCTTTTCCTTAGCTGAATGAGACTAGCAGTATTTCTGTAAAATTCTCTAGTCAAACCAAACGCTTGAATCTCTAGCCTGAAATTAATTAATTCTGTTGTATAATACTGAATACCAGTAATTTGACAAGAAGGACATCAGTCTTTGTGCAATAGGCGACAGACTTTGCATTTACAGTGTAATCCATTTATTGCTGTGATGTTTAACTGCTTATACAGTATTTCTTGCAGGGTTTTCTTAAACAGAAGAATTACTAGACTTTAGGTTGTTTCATATCCTTCCTTGTGATATCTCTACCTGTATTTACCTCCTCTTTGCTTAGAGGTGCTTCTTGCTTTACCTCTTTCCAACACTACAGTATTTTAGATATTTTCTGGTTTTGTTGTCGTTTCATTTTAGAATTGGCTATTAAATAAAGAAGCTTCTCCAAACAGCATGTGTTCACACAGTGATTATAGTATGTGATGTATAATTGTGATACTTTACTGAATTTTTATAGCTGTCACTTTTACTGAAAGTGTTTTTTAATAGACTTTCAATAACATTTCAGGAAAAATGATGTAATGAATCTTCTTGAAAGTGCTGGATTTTCTCGCAGTAATCCGTACTATATTGTCAAACAAGGGAAGGTAAGATTATTTTTCACAAAGGCTAAGAAATCACTAGCAGAAGAGTATCCTGTTTCCTGGACACCAAACTTAGTTCAGTTACGGCAGAAGTAAACCAAAACCAAAATCCATTTTAGTTTTGAAACAGTTCTTGTAGATGTTGCTTTTGCAATTATTCCTGTTCGTTTATGTTGATCTTAAGAAAAAATGTTTTACTGTCTGTAATTGCTGGTATTTAGAAAAGTTTCTTCCCATGGTAGTCTTTGCAACCCTGTGCTTTACTGTATGCTTAAATACAAAGCAAACAATTCATGTGACTGTTTCAGTATAAACTCTCAGATAAGGAAGTAAAGTAATTGTAGGGAATTTTAAGAGGCTAAAAGTACTGTCAGCGGAGGATGAATGGAAACATGGAAGCACCAAAAGTGAACAGGCGGCAAGGAAAGGGCTCACAGCATGGCCTCTATTAACTGGTCTCCAAGACCCAAGCTTCAAAAGATTACTGAAAGGCACACTTAAAAAGGGAATGAGGATATGCTGACCCAGCAGTACAGTCTCTCAGATGTTTATCAAGATGAATTGTCCTATACAGCTGAATGCACATATTTGGAACAAACAACATGAGCTGCAAAGTCACTTGTTTTTAATATTTCCACATTGCTCTTCTGGCTGAAATAGACACACTGGTTTTAATCTAATACAAATTAGAAACAGATACCTCCTTATAAAAGCACGCAACCACTGAAATTCTGTGGAAGGAAAGTGAGTTTTACATTGGGTATAATTGTATGACTGATGTAATGTTGTCTTTCATGATCTGAATTATTCTAAGATTTAACCCCTACATTTTGCTGTGGTTTTTATGGAGGCATGTTTGGTTTTGCATGAGGAGTTAAAAGGCCAATCCTGAGTTTCTCTAAACATAATTTTGAGCGGGTAATGGTTTCTTCAGTTTATGCAATACTAATACCTTGTGCTTTAGCAATAGCCGGTGTCATTTGAAAACTAATAGAATTAATTGCAAGCAGCATATTTGCTATCCCGAAGTAATTGTCTCAAAAGGAAAGTGGTATAGTATACACTAGGTATCTGAATCTTCCTTCCAAAACCTCAGGCAAGCAGGCACAGCAGAAAAAGTGCAGCCTGTGATCTGTTATGTTTAGCCATACATCCAGAGCAGGCTATTGAAGTCATAGGTCTTGAATTTTCAGATCAACCAGATGGCCACAGCTCCTGACTCTCAAAGACTGAAGTTACTAAGAGAAGTAGCTGGTACCAGAGTGTATGATGAACGTAAAGAAGAGAGTATTTCTCTAATGAAAGAAACAGGTAAAGAGAGTTCAAGAAATTAAATTGCCACAGTAATTCTGCTAACTCTAAAGGTTTATGTCATTTTCAGTGAAGATAATTGCTAGATAGATTTTATTATGGTACATAAAACAAGCATGTCATATTTTCTCCTTGAATTGTAGATATCTAAAAAGATTTAACTAGTGACTTCATCTGTGCTTTTACCAATAAAACTGTTTAGCAATGCTAGTAGGGATATTTGTGCTATTCAGAACATCAGTGATGTCAGCTGGCAGTGATCCAAAAATCAGGATCTCTATTGCTATACAAACACTAAAGTTTAGGTAGTATGGTCTATAATTATTTTAAGTGTGTGAGCCAAGAGAGTACTCGCTTATGTTGCATTACGTAACTAGTATCAACAGTTCTGCTGTTAGGATGTTCTTTTCTTCTGGGTGTGGATTCTCTTTTTTACATTTCATGACAGTTGACATAGTTAATCACTGGAGGAGATTCAGTAGCTTTAAAGGTGTGAGAATGTATTACAATGTTAATTGAACATCAATCTTGTCATCTTTTCTAAAGAGGGCAAGCGAGAGAAGATCAATGAGTTGTTGAAATATATTGAAGAGCGACTGCATACCCTAGAAGAGGAGAAAGAAGAGCTGGCTCAGTACCAGAAATGGGATAAAATGAGGAGAGCATTAGAATACACCATTTATAACCAGGAGCTTAATGAAACCAGAGCTAAGCTTGATGAGGTAAAATATCTTGGCTAATACAAAATATAACATGAGTTATTGATTTGCTTTTTGCCAGTGTAGTCTTGTGTTCTGTGATTAAAATCAGGTCAATGTTCTTCGCTAATTTAACAAACTATTTCTTTCTGGAGTTACTACTAAACCAAAGTCTTGCTCCTTAAGCTATTGTTGGTGTTTTCATACAGCTTTCTGCAAAACGAGAGACAAGTGGAGAGAAATCCAGGCAGCTGAGAGATGCACAGCAAGATGCTAGAGATAAAATGGAGGTAAATATATTTTTAACAAGGGCTCTCCAGAGGTGTGTGTTGCTTTTGGGTTGGTTGGTTGGTTTGTTTTGGGGGTGGGTTCTAAAACCATTTAAAATTCTATTTTATGCTTTCATCCTGTTTGGAAACAAATTTTCCACACTTTTAGTGTATTTTGATCTGTGTAATAACAGTCTTGTGGGGTTTGATAGATATGGGAATGTACATGCAGTGTTTAAGATACTGCATACTTAAATTTGCATAGGAAATAGAACGGCAAGTTCGAGAACTGAAGACAAAGATCTCAGCAATGAAAGAAGAGAAAGAACAACTTAGTGCTGAAAGACAGGAACAAATTAAACAGAGGACTAAATTAGAGTTGAAGGCTAAAGACCTGCAGGATGAATTAGCTGGCAACAGTGAACAAAGGGTACGTAACAGTGGCAAAGTCTTAAAATGTCATTGGCACAAGGTAATATACTTGTACACTGAAGTTTTGAGTTTAGACTGTGACCTTTATTTTCTAAGGTTTGCTGGACAGTTACCTCAGTTTTCTGTGCTGTGTTTCATGTGTAAACATAGACTCCTTTGTTATGATCCTTATCATCCTGCATGTTGCAAAATCAAGCACCTATAATTCTCTTGATCTTAATTTCTGCAAGTATTGGGATGGAGGGTTTTATTCATAGCACTAATTTGAATTTGGTTGTTTGGCCCATACACTTCTTCCTTGCTTGCATAGTTTAGCTTCTTGAGAATGCTTCCTTTCGTCCCTCTTTGCCGTCCTGATTGGAACTGAATTCACTTCAGTTAAATGTTGAAACAGTGTAGTAACAGATATACAATATGGCATCTTTCGATCTTGCAATGAACTGTCCTTGAGAAGTGTGTATTTATCTAATAATACAGTTCCTGATATTGCCTAACTTTAAATACTGCTTTGTTTGACTTTCAGAAAAGACTGTTGAAAGAGAGGCAAAAGCTTCTTGAGAAAATTGAGGAGAAGCAGAAAGAATTAGCAGAAACTGAACCGAAATTCAACAGTGTAAAAGAAAAAGAAGAGAGGGGAATTGCTAGGTCAGTGGTATTCTACATCAGGGAGTTAAAGCACTGGAAAAAAACCACCAAAACAGCAACAAAAAATAATCCAAGATACTGTCAATACAGTCTATATGTGTAATTAACTCAGAGTTGTATTGGTTGCTTGAGAACAGGGTAGCTGTATGTACTTACAGGTGGTCTGTGAAGAAAAGTCTCTTTTATTGTTGGGGGAAAACAGTATTTGGTGAAGTTTAATTTTTTTAAGCTTAACCACTTTTCTGGGCTCTTGTTCACTTGTTGTGAAGTCTTCTGGGTAACTTTATGGTTTATAACATGGTCCTTTTATTTTTGTTACTTATTTGGTGCTTAAATTTTAGAGCCTGATTTAATATGATACTTTGAAAATTCTTATGGTAATTCTTAATGGTTGGTCTTCATAAATTAAAAGTTTCTTTCTAAAGAACATGCATGTCTTTCCCTCCTTAAAATAGACTTGCACAGGCTACGCAGGAAAGAACAGATCTCTATGCAAAACAAGGTCGAGGAAGCCAGTTTACTTCCAAAGAAGAAAGAGATAAGTGGATAAAGAAAGAACTGAAGTCTTTAGATCAAGCCATCAATGACAAGAAGCGGCAGATTGCAGCTATACACAAGGATTTAGAGGATACGGAGGCAAACAAGGAGAAAAATTTGGAACAGTACAGTGTAAGCTTTCAGTTTATTACTACTTAGTGTTTTTAAGATAAAGGGTAATCAGTTTAGTCTTGGATAATGAGACTTTAGTGTGCATTTATAAGGAAGATGAAACTTTCTGATTGGGTGTGGTCTTAAAAAAATATGTTCCTGAATATATAATATCTGCAGATAAACTAAAGGGATTTTTAGAGTTTATCTAAAATCTAACTTTGCTCTATATGCTGACTTTTCTGGTACTTTCTACAAAGGGTTTGGCCTGAGTTTTCAGGAAGAGACTTAGATCTGCCTTGTTGTTCCCTATGTTGAGCATGACTGTTTCATATAGGTAACAATTTGTTACATTTTTGTAGAGATCCCGGTTGGTTGTTTTCACTCTTCTTATTTTTCTTAAACAGGGGATCTTTTAAACTGCAGCCAGCATTATGCACCACAGTTACAGCTGGTTAGAAGTTGTGTCCCTATCCATGTTAAAAGATTAGTCTGTTGCGGAATTATCTGGATAACTTTTAGATTTTAATTTCCATTCAGAAACAGTGCTTGCACTATAAATGCAGCAGTACAATCCAAAAATAACACTCCTGATAGGAGCCACAGGTGTGAAAAACTCCGCACTTAGAGTGGGCGAGCATCCAGTGACAATGCTGCTACCTTGCACGTGCTGATTGACAGTATTGTTGGTCTTTGTGTCACACATCTATGGAAATTGAGGCTGTGTGACAAAATCTAGGAATGTAGTTGTACAAAGGTGATGGTGTTCTGCTAAATACTGCTTGAGCGGGGCCTGCCTTAGCAAAGTAACGATTCTGAATTGGTGAATGAAAGAAATGGCATTTACCACTGACTGTAATTGTATTATACTGCTCAGTGGAAATTCTGTAGAATTGAAGAGATTACATTTGAGGTGGTCTTTGATTCCTTTAATAAGTATGTCTTGATTTTCTTTTTTTCCTTAAGGAAGTTTGATTTATGCTTAGTCTGTGTAGCTTTTTATTGTTCAAAGTGGAGGTATCTAGAATGAATGTGATAGAGAGAGCTTGCAAAGTTAGGTTGGCAAACCTTGGCTGTTTTGAGAACACAGCTAGTCCTGTACAGGGATAACTGTGAAAACGTTACCTGAGTGCTAGCCCTGAGCTGCTTTTAAAATGTTGTGTTAAATGAGCAAGGGGAGGAGGTTGTGCATTGGCTCAGACAGCACACTGTTGACAGCAGCTCTAGTACGGAGAGCAGGCCAGCCATGATTTTTGACTAATAGTAATATGGCATAATCCACAAGACTAGTATGTACATTCTTATCATGAATGTTATCTCGGAGCATGATTACCCATAGTTATGTATATGATAGTTATAGTTTCTTACCGTGATTTATAGTGAACCATTTCACTGTAATTACCCAGAGGCACAGTTCAACTCAGTGCCTGCTTTGCAGTTTTATGTTAGTTGCAACACTGACAGGAATTGTTTCTAAAGTTTAAGTAGTAATTTATTATTGAATAAAAGAAAGATTTTTTTTTTTTTAAAGTTAGCTATGCTTTTATACTGTTCTTTTGTTTGCCTTAGAAACTGGACCAGGATCTTAATGAAGTGAAGGCTCGTGTTGAAGAACTGGACAGAAAATACTATGAAGTGAAAAATAAAAAGGATGAACTACAGAGCGAAAGAAAGTTAGTAGTTAATTGAAATATGTTTGAATCTCACTTAATGTGAAGAACCCCAACTGTGTAGTTGTTAACATGGCTTGTAGGTATGTTTTTAAAATATAGCCATGCATGAACTCCTGCACTTCACCTTCCTGTTAGATTGGCAGTCTTTGAGAATAATAATAACAATAATAATAATAAAAATAAATCTTCAGACTTCACTCGTGCTTAAAATACTTCAATTATTTTTGTTCTGTAGTTATTTATGGAGAGAAGAGAATGCAGAACAACAAGCTCTTGCTGCAAAGCGTGAGGATTTAGAAAAAAAACAGCAGCTTCTCAGAGCAGCAACAGGAAAGGTAAGATACCTTGTATTTGAGAACTCCCTGTGGAAACTTTCTTCTCATTCTTAAAGGAGAAGTTATAGTCATGTCTGAAGATAGGGCAGTTGGTTCTTTTGGTTATGGTCTTAACTGTCATAATTAAGATGGACAAATTATTTATAAGCTGAATTACAGCTCTAGAACTACTTGGAAATTAGTTCTCTAAGCTCAAGATACTAATAATAAGGAGACCAGGTAGAAATGTATTACTTGTAAAATGCCTTCTGATACCTTTCTGATGGAAGAGAACCCAAACCAACAAACCCTAGAAAATGGTGGACTCAAATATTTAGATATCTTCTGTTAGAGCTGTAGGGGATTAACAGGACATTGGCAAGAAAGTTACAATTTTCACAAAGTTAAGGTAAAATGTATGTTGTGTCTGCATCTTTTAATTGCAGTACAATAATGAGTTGTTTTAACAGGCCATTTTGAATGGTATAGACAGCATAAACAAAGTATTGGAGCACTTCCGTCGAAAAGGCATAAACCAGCATGTTCTAAATGGCTATCATGGAATCGTGATGAATAACTTTGAATGCGAACCAGCTTTCTACACCTGTGTTGAAGTTACTGCAGGGAACAGGTAATTTATGTGCTCTTCAGTGTTACATAAGTATAAAAGCAGGTGTGATGTTATGATTTAGTTGTTGCCAGCTGCTACTAAAAGTTTTGAGTTTTTTCTGAATTTGACCTCTTGTCCATTTTTATGTGAAAGTGCCTTGTATAGAGCCTGATATCAGGCTTGTCCTTTAAGAAGGAACTAAGAAGAATTTTGCCTATTGAAAAGTTAGTCCTAGCTGCTATTGGTCATGTCTAAAAAAGCCTAAAACAAAACCAGACAGACCCACAGAAAGGCCACAGACCCACACTCCTAACGCTCACCAGGAGGATTGGTGGTGAGACTGAGCTATGTTGAATAAAGTGGATGTCATCTTCTGCATCAGTAGTGCTGGTGTTTCAGTGATGACAATAAGAATTATTTCACTTACACTTTCAAATCTCATGGGTGAGGATGGTTTCTAAACTCAACATCTGTTATTTAAAAGCTATCTGAGAAGGTGTTGAGTTTTAATGGTCTGTGTGTAATGTATGTTGTAGAAGTAAGTGCCTGTTGGGTGGTCCACCATTTCCTGCAGCATCTGACACTTCGAGGGAATTGAAATGGTTTTAGTGTAATCAGTCCGCTGTTGGAATTGAGAACTTGTCGTACAAATTCTTGTTCTAATGAAATATCAGTAGTGGCATGAGCGCAGGAAAGAAGACAGAAGTGACTTGATCTTGCAAATCAAAAAAAACACAGAAATGTTGATGCTACCACAGTTTGAAATGCAGTCCATCGTCTGCAACATCTGTGTCTGTGTGAACAAGGGGTCTCTTCAAAGTACTTCACAGTCCTCTCTGAATCCTGTTATACTTTATAGTTTGGAAGAAGCAGTAACAAGCACACTGTACTTCAGCTTGCATAAGAAAGATGACTTATTTCAAGCCCTCTGATGCTAGTCACAGTTGTATGTAGGGAGATGCATGTGGTTTCTGTTCATTGCATAGAGGCATCAGATGCAAACTGTACATCTGTACAAAGAGGGCTGAGTATTGTATATTGAAATGGTATAGAGGACAGAGGTTTGCAGCTGGACCAGAAAAGGCTGTCTACCCAGTGAGTGACACTGTACACATACTGAGCTGCTCTTTGTAACTGGAGGGTGGAATGTAAACTTCTTGGCTGATTCCATTTTAATGCAAGTGAATGGAGTGTATCCAGTTGCTTATTCTAAGGCACAGACTTGTATCTCTGTATTGATATGTTACTTAACATTGCCTGCAGCAGGCTTACTGTTCCCACTCAAATATGCTAGTGCTTTTAGCACAGTAAAGTTTTGCTTATCTGTTGGTCTTATGAATTAGGTTGTTTTACCACATTGTGGATTCTGATGAGGTCAGTACAAAGATCCTAATGGAATTTAACAAAATGAACCTTCCTGGAGAAGTTACTTTTCTCCCTCTGAACAAGCTGGATGTTAGAGATACTGCTTATCCCGAAACTAATGTGAGTTCAAGTTCCTTTTGAACCTTCCTCTACTTCATAATTACAAAGCCTCATATTTGGAATTGTTTGTGTATATTGCTTATTTCCCACCGCTTGCTTTGTCCTTGCATGTCTGCAATTAAATATTACTTCTAATGTATGCTTTTCAACATAAAAATCATGTAACAAGAAATTACTTTTCTACCAGGTATTTATCCTTTAAAGTTTACTTGTAAGGGGAAGTAAATACTAAAAATAATGAAAAATTTATTGTAATCTGATAGAGTATTGCCTGAATTGCTGGAATTAAGCTGGAAATTCTGGAATGAACAAAAGCCGAAGAGCTGTGTTACATGTTACAGCTGTGGACAATTTCTCAAAGTTATTGGAAATTAATTGTATTTTTATATTTAAAAAAAGCATAAATAAACCTTCAGTGACAACCATTTAAAAAGTAGTTCTGAAATACATTTCAAGAAAGTATCTGCTTTTTCTTGAAATTTTAGTCATGAATTATTTGTGTAAATATTTATTAACTACTTCCTACAATCATCATGGTAGAATAAGTTCTTTAAAAATATATTTTTTTTTTTTCCCTTTGTTCCCCAGATAAGCATTAGAAGTCATGACAGTTTCCTATTTATTTTTTCTTGTGTGCTTATTTTGGAAGAGCTTTACTAGGAAAACTCTAACGTGTTTGTGTCCAGCTCTCTACATAAAGGAATAATTGTTTTGAGGAAAAAAAAAATTACTGCCAATTTATGGTACTTAGTCAACTTGTTTGAGTAGCAGTTTAATACCCAAATGAGATTCCTGGCAGACTCTGAATTGATTTAAGCCTCAAGCCTAACTGTTAAAAGCTAAAATTGCAAAATATTGCCCTTGATTTCCATGCAGTGTTCATGTGTTTGTCTTAGGAACATTCAGTCAATGTGTCATCCTTCTACTAACTGACAGCTGCTTATTTCAAAGGTATCATTCAAAATATTGTACTTTTGAGTTCAGGGTTTGATGAAATTGAATGTAAATAATTATATACACAGCTCAAGAAGTCTGCATTCTCGATTTCTAATGATTGTGAAACCAATGTTAATACTTAGTGAATTGGAGATCTGCAAAACTTTTAGGAATTCTTGTTGTAAGGCTACAGTGTGTTTTATTTTCCCTCCTGATGGTAGTTTCTTTTATCCAGGTCCTCTCTTGAGTCCTGTGTATTAATTAGTTGCCATATACTTGCTATATTTCTATCAATATGTTCTTATTAAAATCACTGTCATTTCAGGATGCCATTCCTATGATCAGTAAACTGAGATACAATCCAAGATTTGACAAAGCTTTCAAACATGTTTTTGGAAAGACTCTAATTTGTCGTAGCATGGAAGTATCTACGCAGCTGGCCAGAGCTTTCACCATGGATTGTATTACTCTGGAAGGTAAATGTTGTAACTTTTATAAACTATGTAATGTAAAAATGGCAACCCTGGAACGTCAGGCTTATTAAGCCTGGTCTGTTATTCGTGTCAAAATAAGACCATTTTAAGTAATAGCATACTTGACTGAGATGTACAAGGTTGCATTTGGATAAATACAGTGCTTAAAAATAGAAAATATCTTCACAAGCAGTGAATTTTTTTTATGATCTAAAAGTTAGTAGCTATGTATCTCCATCCTGAGAATGTTAAAGCAGACAGGTTTGTATTTATCCGGGTTGGGGTTTTTTTATCCAATTTAACATACATTTGTGTTCCTGGTGTATTTATGGTGGTTTCCCCAAACCTGAACTAGTGTTTAGAGTGTGAATATATAACTTCAATTTACTGATAAGTGCAAGGTGAATTCTTCTGCATACCAGACATATTTATGTGTTATGTTCCCTGAAATAATTGATATCTCTCATTAATTGCATGTTCCCAGAGGACAGATTCCCTTCAGGCTTATTGCTGTCCTTTTCGTCTCTTAAAATCAATCTGAAAAACTTCCTAAGGATGTCTGAGGAGGAAATGATTAATTTTTCAGTAACAGCATCCCCTGCAAGCCACAGATGCTGCTAATTACTCAGCCTCTCTTTTGTTTTCTCCCTCACAGAAGATCGGAGACATTTTTTTTCTAAACTGGTAGCATGGTAGCACTAGGCATTTGTATTTTTCCCTTAATATAAGTATTTTTTTTCCTTCAAGCTGCATGATTTCAGAAGTTAATTAAAACCAACAAAATTAGTTAATGCTTAAAGGAGGTCATAGCAGTCTGTGTTGGCCTTGAGACAGGAAATGCACTTTAAATTGGATACAGAAATAAACATTTCTGTAATTACTATAAGCATCCACATGTGATTTCTGATTCTCATTCTTCTGTAGGATAGTTGAAATGTTCTAGTTAACCTGCTAAATTGTATTGTAGAAAGTACCCTGAACATTCTGGAGAGCATATAGTGTGCAGTGTTTAGTCTCATTCGGTTACACTCTTAGGTGATCAAGTCAGCCATCGTGGTGCTTTGACTGGAGGTTATTACGACACACGGAAGTCTCGGCTTGAATTGCAAAAAGATGTTAGAAAGGCAGAAGAAGAACTTGGTGAACTTGAAGCAAAACTCAATGAAAACTTGCGCAGAAACATTGAAAATATCCTTTTGTTGATCTTTGGGAAAGGTGGTGTGATGACAAAGCTTTTGTTTTGTAGGTGTGGTAATAGATAAAAACCAGGAGATTAACTTCTATTAACATCACATAGTAGCTGTGGGGTTTGTCGGTCCTGTTGCTTATGCAGCTTGATTTGAGATGTTACTTTAGGCATTTTAGTAACAAAGAAATCAAGAGTAAAACAGAAACAGAACCCCTGCATGTGAAAATTGGATGTACAACCAGTGAAAACACATCTGTTTTTCTGTGTCTGAATTGCATACTTCTTAAAAATCAGGTTTAGATCAGTGCATCTAGTTAAGAAATAGTTTCTAACCATTCTGTAGATTTTTTGGTAAAACTAACATACGGGAGAAACTTGACTGAAGAACAGTAGTTGAAGCACACCTTGGCCAATAATCCGCTTCAGAGAGCGGCTGGCACTGTAGGTGTCTGGAAAAAGGAACTTTAGTGATCTGTCCTCGTTAAAATTTTATCTTGATCTTTAAAGCTTAAGGATGAGGTTAGCTCTTAATTATGAGGCTTTCTATTCCTTTTAGATGTTGTAGTAGTAACTGGTATAACCAGATATTAGTTATCTCTCTTAATCTTCACTGCTTCTTCTGACTCATGCTGTATTTTTAGTACTTGTGTCCTGAATTGGTGTGTTATTTACATTGTCCACTTAGGCTGTGGGGAAGAGATGGGAGAGCATTATATTCTAATTGAGCTCTGAGTTGCTCTGACAGTCCCAGTCTTTTCAGTCTCTTTGTACAAATATTCAATTAAATGTCACCTTTTTCTTAACCTCTTTAATGCTACGGTGTCCTTTTATGATCCAATATCTAAAATTCATAGGCAAGGAAGGTTTATAATTTATTTATTTTTCGTCCATTATCCAGGTGATTTTGTTCTTAAACTTGAACAGAACTCTTTTGTTTTTTCCCCTGCAGCAGTGCATTAGAGACATTTTTCAGGCAGCAGATAAGCAAAATGCTGAAGCCTTAGATCCACAGCTGATTAGCAACATTTTTGAAGTGTGTACCTTTGTCTTGTGTAGTTAGTAGAAGAATGTTAAGTGATCTGTCAAAGGTGATTTAAATAGGCTGTATTTGCCAACTAGCTTTACATGAGGTTAGGGAGGCCCTTCAAAGGGATCTGGACAAGTTGAATCCAATGTTAAACCTCATACCACTGAGAAGTGCTGAGTCCTGCACTTTGGTCACAACAACCCCAGGGCAATGCTACAGGCTTGGGGAGGAGTGGCTGGAAAGCTGCCTGGCAGAAAAGGATCTTGGGCTGCTGGTGGACATCTGGCTGAACATGAGCCAGCAATGTGCCAGTGGCATCCTGGCCTGTATCAAAACCAGCAGGAGCAGAGAAGGAATCATGCCCCTGTAGTCAGCACTGGTGAGGCCACAGCACGAAAAAGACACTGAGGTGCTGGAGCAAGTTCAGAGAAAGGCAATGAAGCTGGTAAAGGATCTGGAGAAAATGTCTTGCAAGGAGCACCTAAAGGATCTAGGACTGTTTAGTCTCGAGAAAAGGAGGCTGAGAGGAGACCATACTGCTCCCTACAGCTACTTGAAGGGAGGTTGTAGTGAGGTGGGTGTTGGTCTCCTCTCTAAGGTGACTGACTAGTCAGTCACAGGACAAGAGGAAATAAGCTGAAGTTGCACTAGGGGAGGTTTAGGTTGGATATTAGGAAAAATTACTAAGAGAGTGGTTAGACATTGGAACAGACTGCCCAGGAAGGAACTAGAATCTTGCTATCATTTAAATCAAAATTGTTAGGCCTGAGTTTCTTTTTGAGGAGGGTTCTATAGGGGATGTAGGTGGGCTGCTCTGTGACATACCTTTCAGCTGTGGTAGATCGGTGACTGTAATGGGAGCTCTTACTGCAGTCTGCCAGTAACTTGCAGAACATAATGCAAACAGACCTCCGTTGTGTTGAAAGTAAAATATCTGTTCCCACTAACTTCCTGCTCCATAGCAGTTATCCCAAAACGTTGTAAGTATGTAATGAATTGTTTTACTGTAACCTCTTCTTAAGTGAATTACTCAGTTTTTAGGGAATTTAAGTTGATGTCACATTAAAATATACATTGTAATAAGGGTAACGTGATGTGAACAGTTTACCATTAATTAAAAGCATCTTCTGTGAGCTCTGCACCATGGCTTAAGCCATTATATCAAAATTAGCATAAACAAATGACACTTTTTGCCTCAGAATTGAGTAGGGGATAATTGTATTCTTCTAATATTTATTTTTAAATGTAGGCATCTATTTTTCTGTGTTTTATAAGATCTTAGTTTTCCTTACAAGTTCAAATGCATCCCTGTGTTCTTCCAAACAGTTGTAAAACTATCAGCTAAATGAAGCTTTCCTCATTTCTTGGTCTTGATAAGGGTGCTCAGTTACTTTGGATGGTTCTTGATTTCTCCTGTACAACAGAAAATTTTGTCTTTGTGCAGTTTTGTGGTTTTTTTGTTTGTTTTGTTGGTTGTTTGTTTGTTTTGTTTTGTTTTGCTGGCAACTGAATGTCCCAAACAGAATAAGAATTGAAGGTACTAGTAGCTATAAAATGTCTTAATGCAAGGACAGAGTTTTCCTTAGCCCATGGTATGGATTAATAATGAGATTGACCAGCTAATGAACCAAATGCAGCAAATTGAGACACAGCAGAGAAAGTTCAAAGCCTCTCGAGACAGTATTTTGTCAGAGATGAAAATGCTGAAGGAGAAAAGGCAGCAGTCTGAAAAGACATTTATGCCTAAGGTATTGTATGGGGAAATTTAAATCTGTTACTGGTTTTATATAGATTGTTTCATTAATATTACTGATAAAATTGCATGCTTTTCTGATTAACATCCTAATAATGAAGCAATGACTAGAGCTGTCACAAAAATGTTCATGTGAACAGAAAAGTGATATTCACATAAATGTACAGAATACTTTGAGGAACAATTCTATCTAATATCTCTTCCATAGCAACGCAGTTTGCAGAGCTTGGAGGCAAGTTTACATGCCATGGAGTCAACTAGAGAATCATTAAAAGCAGAACTGGGGACTGATTTGTTGTCTCAACTCAGTCTGGAAGATCAGAAACGTGTGGATGCTCTTAATGATGAAATTCGACAACTACAGCAAGTAAGGAAATTAAAATGTCTCGCCATTAAATGCAGTACCTTGAATCCCAATAAATCTCTTTTTGTCTTTTTGTATGAAAAGTCACTTAGCAATATGTTGTAATTAGTATTCCATCAGTAATAGGTAGGGGCATGTTTGGAAATTTCTCCTCCGCAAAGCGTATTTTCATGGTTTTCTCAAATGCTGGGTGAGAATTGTGGCAATTTTTGTTGGAATCATCAGTTTCCTTGCTCCTGCTCTTGGCCTTTGCAACAATAAATACAAATAGATAGCTGAAAGGAATGATGCAGTGTGGCAAAACAGAATAGTGACTTTAAGCATGTGCTAGATGAGACAAAAAGTAAGATTTTGACACTCATGTTGAAAAAATACTAAAGTATACTATGTAAGTATGCTATATATTACTCTAAAGCTTTTCTGAATTTAAGAGTGGGATTCAGATACTAATACAGCTTAAGAAACTCACTGACTTGTATGGTTGACTTTTACACTAGACAGCAGCAAAAATACCATTTGGTTCTTTCTACTTGTTAAAATCAGAGCAGCAATCTAAAGAGTTGTGTGGTATTTTAATGCAAAGTATTGTGTGAAGAGTTCTCATAATTTTTTTTTTTTTACAAGTTAAAAATAGCCATTTAGGATTCAGTTAAGGCAATGAATAAGTTTTTGGTGTGTTTTTTTTTTCCCTCCAGGAAAACAGACAACTTTTGAATGAGAGAATTAAGCTAGAAGGCATTATCACAAGAGTTGAAACATATCTCAATGAAAATCTGAGGAAACGCTTAGACCAAGTGGAACAAGTAAGAATTTTCTCTTAAAAGTACTTTTGCAGTCTGTATTTTGTTTATTTACGGGGCTTTAACTTAATTTGATTGCATTATCTGTCATGGGTTTTGCATCCCTACATATAAGCTAAGTGTTTTCCTTGGGTTTCAGTGTTTTAGATGTGACTTCTTTGACAGAGATCCTACTCTAAAAACAGCCTATGTACAGAACCATCTTAACAGCAGATTTGTTTGAAAATCTAACTATTCTTTAAAACTGTACTGAGATATTTAGAGCAGTTATATGTAGAGTATCAGAATGTAACTTGTTTGTCTGGGTTACACTTTTGTTCTGCTCCATGCTGAAGCCTGGTGATATTTACTTTATCTTATAGGAACTGAATGAACTTCGAGAAACAGAAGGTGGCACAGTACTGACTGCCACGACATCAGAACTTGAGGCTATCAACAAACGAGTGAAAGACACGCTGGCACGGTCAGATGGTTGGTAACAGCCTTTTTTGTTTGTTTGTGGCTTTTTGTTTGTTTGTGTTTTTTTGTTTGGTTTGTGTTTTGTTTTGGGTTTGTTTTGGTTGTTGGGGTTTTTTTTGTGTGTGTGGTTTTGTTTGGTTGGGGTTTGTTTTTTTAAAGGAAGCTCTTCAGGGTTTGGAAATTCACACCCCCCATATTTGCTGTAGACAAAGACCACAGGATGAGAAATAATCATTAGATTCAAATAATGCTGCAGTGGTTGCGCAGCATGTAACAGTTTTTGGAACTTAATCTAAAAGATTAGTGAAACAAGATTTTGTGCTTGTTGTTCATAAAGCACGCTTAATAAGTATGTATATGCTGGGGATAACAGAATTCAGGCTTCAGGGCATAGTACTTTTGAAGCAACCTTCATACAAGCATGATCTTAAATAGTTCTTGAATTTTATCTAAACTATCTAAAAGTAAGTTGCTGTCAAATGCGAAATAGCATATGTACGGCTCAAACTGATTTTGCTTCTCTTCTAGACTAACATGGCCATAGTATGTTAGGGCTTTTTTTTTTAAAGCCATATACTCATGGGGAAGAAGAGAGAGCTTTTTGTCAAAAAATTATCTTTCTACGCCTTAATAGGTCTTTTTCTTTAGCTAATCTTTTTGTTTCATGAACACTTGACTGGGTAATTGCTGATTTTATGCAGGCATGTAAGACTTACCACTTTGGGTTTTGTGCTCTCACCCAATACCACAGATCTGGATAATTCCATTGACAAAACAGAAGCAGGGATTAAAGAGCTTCAAAAGAGCATGGAACGCTGGAAGAACATGGAGAAAGAGCATATGGATGCTATCAACCATGATACAAAAGAACTTGAAAAAATGACTAACAGGCAAGGCATGCTCCTCAAGAAGAAAGAGGAATGCATGAAGAAAATCCGAGAGTTGGGTTCACTTCCACAGGAGGCTTTTGAAAAGTATCAGACTTTAAGTTTAAAGCAGGTAAAAAGTGTGCTTGGTTCCATGTTTTGTGACCTGAAATACTAGTGTATGTACATCTTGAGCATCAAATGTGGCTAGAACTGCAAGTCACTTTGATGTATTACTATCTTCCATTTACAGTTATTCCGCAAACTGGAGCAGTGCAATACAGAACTGAAGAAATACAGTCACGTAAATAAAAAAGCTTTAGATCAATTTGTGAATTTCTCAGAGCAGAAGGAAAAATTGATAAAAAGACAGGAGGAACTGGACAGGGGCTACAAATCCATCATGGAGCTGATGAATGTCCTTGAGCTCAGGAAATACGAGGCTATTCAGCTGACTTTCAAACAGGTAAAAAAATTGCAACAATTGTAAAGACACTGGTGCTGAAATATAATTGTTCTGTTATGTAGCAGCTATATGGGAAGAAGAAGATAAAGTACATCTCTTCTATAATATTAGAAGGCAGTATCCTGTAACTCTTGATATTTAAAAAATCCCACAAACCTCAAAAGAAATAGGCTAGCATTTTAAATAGATGCTTGCCTTGTTCATATTACAACTCTAGCTTTACTTTAAACCTCTTAAATACTTCTTTATGGTAAAAATTTTTTACTGTATACAGCCCCTCCTGGAGAATGTCTGAAACAGCACTAAACCCATTCTCTAGATTTAGTAAAAGTAATTCCTAATGTTAACAAAGGCTCTTAACTACAGAGTCTGGGAAGCCTTCTCTTTAAAAGGTCACTTGCTTAGCTGAGATCTCATGTGGAGTTTATTGAAATAAATCACACTTGCTTGTGCTGCTGTTTCATGCTTGATTTCTACAGTTTTTGCGGGGGGTTGTGGTAAATTCTCATACTACCAAGAACAGCTGGCTTAGATGGTTTTAAACCAAGCTCTGTATAGCGTGTATTTCTTGTTTCTGCTTAAGAATGAATGTGGATCTCTGTAGATACCGAGTGAGTGTCATCACGTTAAAACAGCTGGGTTTCTGCATTTGATTTCATAGTGTAAAAATGAGGTGGTGTATTGACTGTTTCTTTTTCAGGTGTCTAAAAATTTCAGTGAAGTATTCCAGAAGTTAGTCCCTGGTGGCAAGGCCACATTAGTGATGAAGAAAGGAGATGTGGAGGGCAGTCAGTCCCAGGATGAGGGTGAAGGCAGCACTGAGAGTGAAAGGGGATCTGGATCCCAGAGCAGTGTTCCATCTGTAGACCAGTTCACTGGAGTTGGCATAAGGGTAAAGAAAATACTTGTTTCAGTACTCAGAGTATTTGTTTAGATTGCCTTGTAACTATTTTTTAAAGGCAATTGTTACCCAGTTGTGTTTATTTACTATGATAGCAAGTGATGTTGTGGTTCAGTGTTTTGGAATCATCTTGCTGTTGCATTGTTTTCTTAGGTATCGTTCACGGGGAAGCAGGGTGAAATGAGAGAAATGCAGCAACTTTCAGGTGGACAGAAATCCTTAGTGGCCCTAGCCCTGATATTTGCTATCCAGAAATGTGACCCAGCTCCATTTTACTTGTTTGATGAAATCGACCAAGCCTTGGATGCTCAGCACAGAAAAGCTGTTTCAGGTAACTGCCTTTATTCATCTTCATCTACCTTTAGCCATCTTCAGTGTGGTTGAAGGTGATAATCTGTTGTCTCATCCCTGGTATTTAGGATGAAAGCTTTTAGCCATAAAGGCACACTTTTGAGTATCCCAAGGTGTGTTAGAGTTTAACTTGGTGCCTTCTGAAGCTTTCATGAACTTGGTTTTAGGTAGAAGCTCTGTGTTGTCTACTTCATCTAAAGACTCTTCTTACTACGCTTCATTGTGGTGGAAATAATAATTTTTAAAATGAACCTTTAGTTCATTGTATTGTTGGATATGTGTTTACTCTGTTTTTCATCATAGAAGTTTAATTCCTGATTGATTTTGAGTGACTTGATTTGTCAGTTGACACTGGAATTAATGATAATACTTAAAAACCTGATATGGATCCCCTTGATTTGTAGGGTTTTTGTTTCATTAACCAAAACCTCATTTTGAATAACGAACTCTTTGCCTGGGTCATGAAGACCTGTCCTGCTTCATTGAAAATATTACATTAAGAAAGATTTTTTTTGTTGTTGTCTTTTGCAGATATGATTATGGAACTAGCTGAACATGCTCAGTTTATTACAACAACTTTTAGGCCTGAACTGCTTGAATCAGCTGACAAGTTCTATGGTGTAAAATTCAGAAACAAGGTAAATAAAAGATTTTATGTATGGTGTTCACTGAGAAACTTATCAAGCTGTGCATTTGAGACTTTATGAGAGTTCAAAGTGAATCAGTCTCATTTCAGTGATGGATTTCTAGTTATATTGCAGTCTTTATGTAAAAGTTCTTTCTGAAAATTAAATATCTACAGATGTCCCTTGTCATATTCTTCAAAGGAAATTAGAAATTGATTATAGGCCTCTTGCTGAGTCCTGGAGCTTTCACAACTAAGTGTCTTATTCTGTAGGAGATGCTGTAATGACTCTGTACTTCTTGTTCCACCAGGTTAGTCATATTGATGTGATCACAGCAGAAATGGCCAAGGACTTTGTAGAAGATGACACCACACATGGTTAAAAGAAATTCTACTTGCTTGGAAGATGTGTATAGTACTACGTTTATTCCAGGGACCTGTAAATTTAAAGTACAAAGTATTTAGTCCTTGTTTAAAACAGGTTTTTGAACATAGTTTTAACCAAGACCCCAGAAGGCTGTTTCAGAGGAGCTTGAGTATCCATTTTGTCTCTGTTGCTGTATTTTATAAGATAATTGTTAATGTTACCTTTATACAGTACCTGTAGTTGGGAAATTTTATTCTCCTCCCTCAAATCTTTTTGTAAAGTGTCTGTTGCTGTTTTAAAGCTTTTCAGAAAGTGCTAGCTATTCCTTCTTAAGTATGATCTTATCATTTATATTGCCTCACATGGGTTTTTTTAATGGCTTCAATTAAAACGATTGGTTTATTGCTGTAACTTGTATACATGAAGTTTTTGGTTTACATAGTCTTTCCTTAGAGGATTCCACTGAGAAGGAGTAAATGCTATTTGGTCATATTGGAGCAGCATATTTCACAAGCAGTTCTTTCAAGCCATTCTTCTCTTTTTTTCCCCCCTTTTTTTGCACATTGCCTATGCCAGCAAACTGCCCCAAATCTGTGCTTACCCAGGTTCATAGTGTTCTGGTTATTGAACTGAAATAGATCTAAGTATCAGAAGATACTGACAAGTCTGAAAAGACCCTAGAACTTTATCAAGACTAATTGCAGCCCCACCGTTTTTTTTTGTTTGTTTGTTTTTGGTTTTGTTTTTTTTTTTAAATCTCCTGGCACCCTGGCCAGTGTATCAATTCCTCCATCATATGCCTTC